>ML369347.1:0-57231 GCA_005239525.1 Nicotiana knightiana
GGCTAACTCGATCGAATACAGTATCGAGTGCCAGTCGTGCCTCCCCTAGTTTAGGGCGTGACAGCCTAACTACCCGGACATAATAGTAATAGCCTCTACATACGGACTCTCATCACTTTGTACGTACGTAGCCCCCACAATTATCACATATAGCATTTAAAATCACCTAGGGGGACAGTTCCCTCTTACAAGGTTAGAAAGGAGACTCACCTCGCGTCGCAACTACTCCCCGGGTCAAAAATGCGTCCGAAACTCCAAACTCGACACCCACGGACTCGAAACTAGCCAAATGTTATACAAATATATAAATTTAAATTCAAAGCATGGAATTCTCCTATTATTTAGTCAAAGTCACCATTCTTCAAGAAAACCCAAAATCCAACCCCGGGCCCGCATGCCCAGATTCCGAAAATTCTCGAAGGAAACCCTTACCCATAACCTAAGGATCGTTAATATATGATTTTTGTATGAATTCATAGCCAATGCACGGGTAATTTTCTACATTTTCAAAAGCCCTAGGTTACTACCCCAAATCCTTAATTTTCACTAATTAGGTATTTAATTTAGCTTGTAATCCATGCATGAAACTACTATTAGGGTAGAATTTACTTACCTTCAATAACTAGGTCGTTTGCCCCTCTTGAATGCTGAAAATCGTCCCAAGNGAAATTAATTAAATCCCGCTATAAAAACACACTGCCCAGTGGTCTCCTCTATGCGATCGCGGCCTGGGCAGTGCGATCGCACAGCTTTAAATGACCAGGCACACATGGCCTTCTATGCGAACGCGGAGAGAGCCCTGCGAACAAATAGGGCAAGAAGTAGTTGGGCTGGCCCAATAGCTGGGCTCTATGCGAACGCGGGTGGGGTGTGCGATCGCACTGGGTCAGGAGCCCCACCCATCACGATCGCGGTGCCTTTTTTGTGAACGCAAAGGGCATTCACCACCCCTGCCCAGTTCCTTATTTGCGAATGCGGTAACCCCTCCGCGATCGCAGAGAAGGAAACCAGACCTGGAAATTTTTTGTGTTTTGCAATTAGCTCCAAGGGGTCCGAAACTCACCCGAGCCCCTCGAGACCCCGTAAAAAGGCTCTAGCAAGTCTGTATTCATGATACGTACTCGCTCGAATTTTCGGAACATGAAAAACAACAACGAAACTAAGAATTCGATCCCAAAACCAAATTGAATCAAAATCTGAACTTAACGTTCTAGAATTTGCTAACAATGCACCGAACCGACCTATACTACTCGGAATGACACCAAATTTTCCAGGCAAGTTATAAATGATATAACGAAACTATTCCCGGTCTTGAAATTCTGTTTGGACCTCGATAACACAAAAATACATCCCAAACCACAATATTAACAAGGAAATTCTTATTTCGATATTTGGCGCTGAAACGCTCCGGGTTATCCAAAACCCATTCCGAACATACGCCCAAGTCCGAAATTATCATACGAAGCTACCGGAACCGTCGAAACTCGATTCCGAGGTCATTTGTCCAAAATTTTAACCGAAGTCAAACTTGGCTCTAAACATTTCTGAATCCCGGACCACCTGCCCCCGCAAGTCATAAATCACAATAAGCCGGTATGGGAAGTTTCATTTAGGGGAACGGGGTCCAATAACACAAAACGACCGATCGGGTCGTTACATTCTCCACCTCTTAAACAAATGTTCATCCTCGAACGGGTCTAGAATCATACCTGAAGTGCTGAATAAGTGCAGATATCTACTCAGCATGTCCTCCTCGGACTCCCAGGTCACTTCCTCGACAGGTTGGCCCCTCCACTGGACCTTCACTACAGAAACTCTCTTGGACCTCAACTGGAGATCCTGTCTATCAATAATAGCAACTAGCTCCTCCTCGTAGCCCAACCTCTCATCCAACTGAATAGTGCTGAAATCCGCCACGTGAGAGATGTCGGCGTGGTACCTCCGGAGCATGGATACATGAAATACCGGATGAACTCCTGATAAACTGGGAGGTAAGGCTAGTTCATAAGCAACCTCCCTAACTCGCCTCAACACCTCGAAGGGACCTATAAACCTCGGGCTCAGCTTGCCCTTCTTCCCAAACCTCATAATACCCTTCATCGACGAGACCTTCAACAGAACCTTGTCTCCCTCCATAAATGATACATCACGCGCCCTCTGATCCGCGTAACTCTTATGTCTGGACTGTGCTGTACGGAGCCTCTCCTGAATCAACATCACCCTCTCCAAAGCATCCCTCACCAGGTCGGTACCATATAACTTAGCCTCAGAAGGCTCAAACCACCCGATAGGGGAACGACATCGCCGACCATACAAAGCCTCAAATGGAGCCATCTCGATGCTGGACTGATAACTATTATTTTAAGCGAACTCGGCCAAATGCAAGAACTTGTCCCACTGACCTCCGAAGTCAATCACGCATGCCCTGAGCATGTCCTCCAATATCTGAATTGTACGCTCCGACTGGCCATCAGTCTGAGGGTGAAATGATGTGCTGAGATCTATCTAGGTTCCCATCTCACTATGCAATGCTCTCCAGAAATGCGAGGTGAACTGAGGACCTCGATCTGATATAATGGACACCGGCACACCGTGCAAACGGACTATCTCCCGAATGTAGATTTGGGCTAATCTCTCAGAAGTATAAGTATGAGCCACTGGAATGAAATGTACCGATTTGGTCAATCTATACACAATGACCCAAACAGTGTCAACCTTCCGCAAAGTTCGAGGCAACCCAACCACGAAGTCCATAGTGATGCACTCCCATTTCCACTCAGGAATGGGCATCTGCTGAAGTAGGCATTCTGGCCTCTGGTGCTCATACTTAAATTGTTGGCAGTTAAGACACCTAGTCACATACTCCACAATGTCTGTCTTCATCTGCATCCACCAGTAATGCTACTTCAAATCACGATACATCTTCGTAGCACCAGGATGAACAGAATACCGAGAACTGTGTGCTTCCTCTAGAATCCTCTCCCTCAGGCCATCAACACTAGGAACGCATACACGACCCTAAAGTCTAAGAACACCATCCTCGCAAATAGTAACCTCCTTTGAGCCACGCTATACCACTGTCTCCCGAAGCTCTTCCAAGCACGGATCATCAAACTGTCGAGCCTTAATTTCACCCAATAACGAAGACTGAGTGACCACATGTGCTAGAACCCGACGAGGCTCTGAAAGGTCTAATCTCACCAGGAGATTAGCCAAGGAATGAATGTCCAAGGCTAGAGGTCTCTCCTCTGCATTAATATAAGCCCAGCTACCCATACTCTTTGCCTTCCTGCTCAGTGCATCCGCTACCATATTTTCCTTGCCCGGATGATATAGAATGGTGATGTCATAATCCTTCAGCAACTCAAGCCACCTGTACTGCCTCAAATTAAGATCCCTCTGTTTGAATAAGTGTTGCAAGCTGCGGTGGTCTGTATAAACCTCACAGGACACCCTATACAAGTAGTGTCTCCTAATCTTAAGAGCATGAACAATCGCCGCCAACTCCAAATCATGCACAGGATAATTTTTCTCATGAACCTTCAGCTGGCGTGAAGCATAGGCAATAACTCTCCCTTCCTACATCAACACACACCCCAAGCCAACGCACGAAGCGTCGCAATATACTGTATACGTCCCATAATCGGAAGGCAATACTAGAACTGGTGCTGAGATCAATGCTATATTGAGCTTCTGAAAGCTCACCTCACACTCGTCAGATCATCAGAACGAGGCATTCTTTTGAGTCAATCTGGTCAATGGAGCTGCAACAGAAGAGAACCCCTCCACAAATCGGCGATAATAGCCTGCTAGGCCCAAAAAGCTCCTGATCTCTGTAGCTGAAGTAGGACGCGACCAACTCTGAACTGCCTCGATCTTCTGAGGATCAACCTTGATACCCTCTCCGGATACCACATGCCCCAAGAATGCCACAGAATCCAACTAGAACTCATATTTGGAGAACTTAGCATATAACTTATGTTCCCGCAAGGTCTGGAGTACAACTCTCAAATGCTGCTTGTGCTCCCCCAGGAAACGTGAGTAAATCAAGATATAATCAATAAAGACAATAACAAAGGAATAAATATACTGGCTGAGTACCCTATTCATCAAGTCCATGAATGTTTCTGGGGCATTAGTCAAGACAAAAGACATCACCAGGAACTCACAGTGGGCATATCTCGTACGAAAAGCAGTCTTCGAAACATCTGAGGCCCGAATCTTCAACTGATGATATCCCGATCTCAAATCAATATTAGATAACACTCGAGCGCCCTGCAACTGGTCAAACAAATCATCGATGTGAGGAAAAGGATACTTGTTCTTAATGGTGACCTTGTTCAACTGGCGGTAATCAATACACATCCGCATGGACCCATCCTTCTTCTTCACGAATAGAACTGGAGCACCCCAAGGTGGCACACTTGGTCTGATGAACCCCTTAGCTAACAACTCCTCAAGCTGCTCATTCAACTCCTTCGGAGCCATACGGTATGGAGGAATAGATATAGGATGGGTTCCTGGAGCTAAATCAATGCAGAAATCAATATCACGGTTCGGAGGAATGCCTGGAAGGTCTAAAGGAAATACATCAGCAAACTCTCGAACCACTGGCACTGAATCAATCGGCGGTGGTGTCCCGCACATAAGCAAGATAGTCCAGGCAACCTTTCTTGACCATATATCGAGCCTTCAGGAATGAAACAACCCGGCTGGCTCCACTAACTAAGGAACCTCTCCACTCCAGCCTAGGCGACTCGGGCATGGCTAAAGTAACTGTCTTGGAATGGCAATCTAGCACGGCATGATAAGGATATAGCCAATCCATGCCTAGAATAACCTCAAAATCAACCATGTCGATCAATAAAAGGTCTGCTCTGGTCTCGAACCCGCAGAAGGTGATCATACAAGACCGATAAATTCGGTCTACCACAACAGAATCGTCCATAGTAGTGGACACATATATATGCGAACCCAAGGACTCGCGAGGAGCATCCAGAAAATGAGCAAATAATGCTGAAACATCTGAATAGGTGGATCCTGGATCAAATAATATTGAGGCCTCTCTACCACATACTGAGATAATACTTGTGATCACGGTGTCTGAGGCCTCTGCATCTGATCTGGCCACAATGGCATAGAATCTAGCTGGAGTACCGGAAGGCTGAGCTCCACCAGAGTGAACAGGAGCTACCTGACCTCCCCCTGACTGTCCTCCACCTCTCGGAAGACCCCTGCCGACCTTTCCTCCACCTCTAGGTGGCCGGACTGCTGGTGTCGGAACCATCAGCTGATAACTTTGTTGTACAGCCTTGCCCCAAAACCTGGGACATTGCCTCCCCATATGACCTGGCTCTCCACACTCGTAACAACTCCCAGGTACCATAGTATGCTGCCCCAAAGAAGAACCCTGAATGGCCGGAGGGCGATGTCCCTCTGGCATAGCACTGAAGTAGGGTTCGGAGGATCTCGGATGATTGGGACAACCACTAGGCGAACTCTGAATGACTGGAGGATGATAGGAATGCTCTGGCATGGCGCTGAAATGAGGCCTCGCTGGAACATCTGGAGGAGGTGGTGGAGGTGCTGAATATAAAGGACTTATGGGCTGACCACTGCTAAACTGACCTCTGCCCCTAGCTGAGGCACCTCTGAAATCTCCAGAGAATATATCCCTCTAGTCCTGCTGCCCCTGCTCCCTGCTCCTCGACCGATACCCATCGATCCTGCGAGCAATCTCTACCACGAGCTGATAAGGAGTACCTATCTCCACCTCTCGGGCCATGGTGGCCCTAATACCTGGATGCAACCCAGCCACAAATCTCCGCACCCTCTATGCATCAGTAGGTAGTATCATGAGTGCATGGAAAGACAACTCTGAAAATATAGCCTCATAATCTGTCACTGACATCTGTCCCTGCTCTAGCAGCTCAAACTGATACCGTAGCTCTTCCCTCTCAGAGGGTGGGATATATCTATCTAGAAACATCTGTGTGAACTGCTCCCAATTGACAGGAGGAGAATCTGCTGGCCTGCTGAGAATATAGGATTGCCACCACCTACGAGCTCTGCCCTCCAACTGACAGGTAGTAAAATCCACTCTATGGGACTCTAATATCCTCATGTTGTGCAGTCTGTCCCTGCACCTATCCAAAAAAACCTGGGCATCCTCGCCTCACTCACCCCCAAAGACAAGAGGGTGCAATCGAGTACTTCTATCCAATAGCTTCTGTGGATCGGCGTTCGCAGCTGGTCTGGGCTCAGGTGCTGCTGCAACAGGCTGGACCCCACCCACGAGCAGTGTACCTAGGGTATGATGTAATGCTATTGTCTGGCCTGCATCCCGGGAAGTAGGGGTCTGGACTCACCCTCCCGCCTGAGAAGTGGCAGAATCTGCTGGAAATAAACCAGCCTAAGACATAGTGTCCACAAAATCTCATCATACGGCCCCGAGTGCCTGGAAGCCTGGGACCGTCATGAAGTCTACTGGAGCAGGATCTACTAGAGGCACCTCGTCCCGATCCTCTATAATAGGGTCCTCTAGTGGTGGAACCGGAATAGCTCTGGGACGCCCTCGGGCCGGTGCCCTCCCCCGGCCTCTACCACGGCCTCGGACAACGAGGGTAGCGGCCCTTCCCGAGTCTGTAACATTAGATGGACGCGTCCTCACCATCTGTGAGAGAATAGAAGAATGAGTTTAGTAAATCATTGACTACACGATAGAATAATAACAAAGAGAGGTTTCCTAACCCCCCATATCCTCTTGAAGATAAGTATAGACGTCTCTGTACCGATCCGCAAGACTCTATTGGGTTTGCCCGTGACTCGTGAGACTTACATGAACCTAGTGCTCTGATACCATGTTGTCACGACCCAAAATCCTAACTTAGGTCGTGATGGCGCCTAACAGCTGGGTCAGGCAAGCCAACACTCAATTTACTAAGGGTTCTTTCTTCTTAGATTAAACATTTCAACATATACTCAGTTTTTAAAACTTACAACATGAATCAACAAGGATAATTAGCCAGTTTTTAAACAAAAGCAGTCATGAAAAGGCGTGATCCAATATATATATACAAACCCGTAATCCATTATAACTATCACGTCTGTGCCAGGAACTAGTGTCACAAGTCCTACGGGCATACTAACAGAATATACAAAAGATATAATATACGGTCCCACTGTCCGAAGGAAATAGACGGGAAATAAGCAAAAGAAACCCTATGGTGCTGCCGGAGATCGACAGGAGAAAGCAGCTCACCGTGAAGTCAGGTCCGTCTATAATCAAAATCAAGCTCCGGTCCGACAACCAGATGCACCAGCCTCAGAACCTGTACAATTAAGTACAGAAGCGTAGCATGAGTACATAAATATATATGTACCCAGAGAGTATCCCGCCTAACCTCGAAGAGGTAGTGACGAGAGGTCGATTGGACACTCACTAAGGTCCAACAGTATAAATCAACAGAATATGATGAAAACAGTAGGCATGTAAAGGCAGTGAAGCAGCAAATATATATAAGGCACTGAAATCCAAGAAAGTACTGGAAATAAGTAGACAATTACTACTTCCCCTTCCCCCAAATATCTGTCAAACAGTGTCCATGAATTTAGTAACAAATAAATCATGCGCATACAGGATAAGGACAACCGGCCGGAGTCATAAGATATTCATGTCCGTGCACTGTCGAGTGTCGAACGGCCCGAACCATAAGTGCATCTTTCCATAAAGTACTCACATATATGCACTGCCGAGGTCGAACGGCCCGAACCAAAAGTGCATCTTTGCCATGAAATAATCCACTCTATGCACTGCCAAGGATCGAACGGCCCGAACTAAAAGTGCATCTCTCAATCCGCCATGGCGTATGTCCCATTCCTATAAGAATGGGGGAAATCACACTCCGCTCGCGGAATGTAAATTGCGAAGCGGTCACATGCACACACATTATTCCTTTTTAAATTACTTTTCAGTGAACAATTCCTTGCAAGTTTTCTTAAATTCCATGACCTCAGAGAAATAAGCCGCATGTAACACTTAATTTATTAAGCATATAGTTATATCAAGTAAAACACAAGTCATGATGTGGGCCTAACTACCCGGACATAATTGTAATAGCCGCTATGTACGGACTCTCGTCACTTTGTACGTACATAGCCCCCACAATTATCACATATAGCATTTAAATCATCTAGGGGGACAGTTCCCTCTTACAAGGTTAGAAAGGAGACTCACCTCGTGTCGCAACTACTCCCCGGGTCAAGAATGCGTTCGAAACTCCGAACTCGACACCCACGGACTCGAAATTAGCCAAATGATATAAAAATATATCAATTTAAATTCAAAGCATGGAATTCTCCTATTATTTAGTCAAAATCACCATTCTTCAAGAAAACCCAAAATTCAACCCCGGGCCCGCATGCCCGGATTCCGAAAATTCTCGAAGGAAACCCTCACCCATAACCTAAGGATCGTTAATCTATGATTTTTGTATGAATTCATAGCCAATGCATGGATAATTTTCTACATTTTCAAAAGCCATAGGTTACTACCCCAAATCCTTAATGTTCACTAATTAGGTAGTTAATTTAGCTTGTAATCCATGCATGAAACTAATATTAGGGTAGAATTTACTTACCTTCAATAACTAGGTCGTTTGCCCGTCTTGAATGTAGAAAATCGTCCCAAGGAAGAAGAAGAAGAAGATGAGGGAAATGAATTAAATCCCGCTATAAAAACACACTGCCCAGTGGTCTCCTCTATGTGATCGCGTCCTGGGCAGTGGGATTGCATAGGTTTAAATGAACAGGCCCACATGTCCTTCTACGCGAATGCGGAGAGAGCCTTGCGAACGCACAGGGTAAGAAATAGTTGGGCTGGCCCAATGGCCGGGCTCTGTGCAAACACGGGTGGGGTGTGCGATCGCACTAGGTCAGAAGCCCAACCCATAGTGATCTTGGTGCCTTTTGTGCAACGCACAAGGAATTCACCACCCATGCCCAGTTCCTTCTTTGCGAACGCGGTAACCCCTCTGCGATCGCAGAGATGGAAACCAGACCTGGAAATTTCTGGTGTTTTGCAATTATCTCCGAGGGGTCCGAAACTCACCCGAGCCCCTCGGGACCCCGTCCAAAGGCACTGGTAGGTCTGTATTCATGATACAGACTCGCTCGAATTTTCGGAACGTGCAAAACAACAACGAAACTAAGAATTCGACCCCAAAACCAAATTGAATCAAACTTTGAACTTAAAGTTCTAGAATTCTCTAACAATGCGCCGAACCGACCTATACTACTCGGAATGTCACCAAATTTTGCAAGCAAGTCATAAATGACATAACTGAAATATTCCCAGTCTCAGAATTCCGTTCGGACCTCGATAACACAAAACACGTCCCAAACCACAATATTAACTTAAGGAAATTCTTATTTCGATATTTGGTGCCGAAACGCTCTCGGTTCATCCAAACCCCATTCCGAACATACGTCCAAGTCCAAAATCATCATACGAAGCTACCGGAATTGTCGAAACTCGATTATGAGGTCGTTTGCTCAAAATGTTGACTGAAGTCAAACTTGGCCTTAAAGGCCAACCTGAAGGAACCAAGTGTTCCAATATTGCTCTAAACATTTCTGAATCCCGGACCACCCGCCCCCGCAAGTCATAAATCACAATAAGTCGCTATGGGAATTTTCATTTAGGGGAACGGGGTACGATAACGCAAAACGACCGGTCGGGTCATTATAGTAAATTGCGAAGTGGTCACATGCACACCCAATCCACACAATATTCTTTATAAATTACTTTTTATTGAACAATTCCTTTAAAATTTCTCAAATTCCATGATCTCAGGGAAACAAGCCGCATGTAACATTAATTCATCAAGCATATCGTTCATTTCAAGGAAAAACACAAGGCATGGTGTAGGCCTAACTACCCGGACATAACAATTTGTGCGTACGTAGCCCCCACAAACATTAACACATAGCCATTTAAATCACCTAGAGGGACAGTTCCCTCTAACAAGGTTAGAAAGGAGACTCACCTCGCGTCGAACCTACTCCACGGGTCAAGAATGCGCCCGAAACTCCGAACTCGTCTCCCAAGGACTCGAAACTAATAAACAGTTACGTAAATATATCAAATTATACTCGAAGCATGGAATTCTCCTACTTATTTAGTCAATTCATCATTCTTGAGAAATCCAAAAATCCACCGACGGACCAGCATGCTCGGATTCCGAAAATTCTCGAAGGAAACACTCACCCATAACCTAAAGATTGTTAATATATGATTTTTGTATGATTTCATAGCCAATTCACGGGTAATTCTCTAAATTCTCGAAAGCCCTAGGTTACTACCCAATTCCTTGATTTTCACTAATTAAGTAGTTAATTTAACTAGTAATTCATGTATTAAACTAATACTAGGGTAGAATTTACTTACCTTATCAGTAGCTAGGTGGATTGGCTCTTTCCCAAGCTCTCTAGGTCGAAAATGGTGGAAGAAAAATGAAGAAAATGAACATTTCCCTTGTTTTAAGAAAACACACTGCCTACGGTGGTTCCGCACCCGCGGTCTCGCACCTGCAAGCAATAGCTCACACCTGCGAAAAATGGGACAAGGGCCTGGGCTCGCACATGCGGGCATGAGTCCACACCTGCGGGAAAGGGCCCGCACCTACGAGAACTAGGCAGCCCACCTGGGGGTCGCACCTGTGAGTCTGGGACCGCAGGAGCGGTCACCTGCGACTTGGCAATCGCACTTGCGGTCACACCAAATCAGGTGCACCAGCAACTGTTTCAGTTGGTTTTTTGGCATTGTTTGGTGCCCGAGAGGCACCCGGGCCCACCCGAGCCCCCGTCCAAATATACCAACAAGTCCCAAATCATAATACGGACTCGCTTGAGCCTTCGGAACACTCAAAACAACGCAAAAACTCAAAATCACATCTCAAAACCCCTAGAATCAAAACTTAAGAACTTCAAGTTCTTGAATTCGATATCAATGCGCCGAACCGACCTATACTACTCGGAATAACACCAAATTTTGCAGGAAAGTGATAAATGACATAACGGAACTATTCCCAGTCTCGAAATTCCGTTCGGACCTTGATAACACAAAAACACATCCCAAACCACAATATGAACTTAAGAAAACTCTTACTTCGATATTGGGCGCCGAAATTCTCCCGGGTCATCCAAAACTCATTCCGAACATACGCCTAAGTCCGAAATTATCATACGAAGCTACCGGAACCGTCGAAACTCGATTCCGAGATTGTTTACTCAAACTTTTGACCGAAGTCAAACTTGGCCAAAAAAGCCAACCTTAAGGAACTAAGTGTTCCTTTACTGCTCTAATAACTTCCGAATCTCAGACCACCCGCCCCCGAAAGTCATAAATCATAATAATCCGTTATGGGAAGTTTCATTTGGTGGGACGGGGTCCGATAACGCAAAAAGACCGGTCAGGTTTTTACATCCTCCACCTCTTAAACAAATGTTCATTCTGGAACGGGTCTAGAATCATACCCGAAGTGCTGAATAACTGCGGATATCTGCTCCACATGTCCTCCTCGGACTCCTAGGTTGCTTCCTCGACTGGTTGGCCCCTCCACTGGACCTTCACCGTAGAAACTCTCTTGGACCTCAACTATCGATCTTGTCTATCAATAATAGCAACTGGCTCCTCCTTGTAGCCCAACCTCTCATCCAACTGAATAGTGCTGAAATCAACCACGTGATAGAAGTCGGCGTGGTACCGCCGGAGCATGGATACATGAAAGACCGGATGAACTCCTGATAAACTGGGAGGTAAAGCAAGCTCATAAGCAACTTCCCCAACACGCCTCAACACCTCGAAGGGGCCTATAAACCTCGGGCTCAGCTTGCCCTTCTTCCTGAACCTCATAATACCCTTCATCGGCGAGACCTTCAATAGAGCCTTGCCTCCCTCCATAAATGATACATCACGCGCCCTCTGATTCGTGTAACTCTTCTGTCTGGAATGTGCTGTGCGATGCCTCTCCTGAATCAACTTCACCCTCTCCAAAGCATCCCTCACCAGATCAGTGCCATATAACTTAGCCTCGCTAGGCTGAAACCACCGATAGGAGAACGACATCGCCGACCATACAAAGCCTCAAATGGAGCCATCTCGATGCTGGACTGATAACTATTATTGTAAGCAAACTCGGTCAAAGGCCAGAACTGGTCCCACTGACCTCCGAAGTCAATCACACATGCCCTGAGCATTTTCTCTAATATCTGAATTGTACGCTCCGACTGGCCATCAGTCTGAGGGTGAAATGATGTGCTGAGGTCTATCTGGGTACCCATCTCACTATGCAATGCTCTACAGAAGTGCAAGGTGAACTGAGGACCTCAATCTGATATAATGGACTTCGGCACACCGTGCAACCGGACTATCTCCCGAATGTAGATTTGTGCCAACCTCTCAGAAGTATATGTAGTAGCCACTGGAATGAAATGCGAAGATTTGGTCAATCTATCCACAATGACCTAAACCACGTCAACCTTCCGCAAAGTCCGAGGCAACCCAACCACGAAGTCCATAGTGATGCGTTCTCACTTCCACTCCGGAATGGGCATTTGCTGAAGTAGGCCTGGCCTCTGGTGCTCGTACTTAACCTACTGGAAATTAAGACATCTAACCACATACTCCACAATGTCCTTCTTCATCCGCCTCCACCAATAATGTTGTTTCAAATCACGATACATCTTCGTAGCACCAGGATGAACAGAATACCGACAACTGTGTGCCTCCTCTAGAATCCTCCCTCTCAGGCCATCAACGTTAGGAACACATAAATGGCCCTGAAGTATCAGAACACCATCCTCGCCAATAGTAACCTCCTTCGCACCACCCTGAACCACCTTCTCCCGTAGCTCTGCCAAGTACGGATCATCAAACTGCCGAGACTTAATCTCTCCCAATAACGAAGACTGAGCGACCACATGTGCTAAAACTCGGCGAGGCTCTGAAAGGTCTAACCTCACTAGGCGATTAGACAAGGACTGAATATCCAAGTCTAGAGGTCTCTCCTATGCTGCAATATAAGCCAAGCTACCCATACTCTCTGCCTTCCTGCTCAAGGCATCTGCTACCACATTTGCCTTGCCCGGATGATAAAGAATGGTGATATCATAATCCTTCAACAACTCAAGCCATCTGCGCTGCCTCAAATTAAAATCCCTCTGCTTAAACAAGTGTTGCAAGCTGCGGTGGTTTGTATAAAACTCACAGGACACCCCATACAAGTAGTGCCTCCAAATCTTAAGAGCATGAACAATCTCCGCCAACTCTAAACCGTACACAGGGTAATTCTTCTCATGAACCTTCAGCTGGCACGAAGCATAAGCAATAAATCCCCCTTCCTGCATCAACACACATCCCAAACCAACGCGTGAAGCTTCGCAATACACTGTATACATCCCCGAACTGGAAGACAATACCAGAACTGGTGCTGAGGTTAATGCTGTCTTGAATTTCTTGATTCCATTCTTTACTGCAAGAATTTCCTTGAAGGTGGAATGATAATTTTATTTTTATTCAATGAGAAAGAATTGAATTTGGGCCGATTGGGAGCTCATTTTCATATTTTAGTGGCCCAGCAAGACAAAGGCCCATTCTTCCCAGTCCCTTTTAGCCCAAATCCTTTTCTCACCCGTCAAACCCTTCCCTTTATCATAGCTATATATCTACTTTCATCCAAGGGTCAATATTAATTTTCCACCCCAAATAAAACCTAACTATTCTCCTAATTCCAAAACCTAGGAGCAACCCCCCCCCCCTAAAAAATGAAAAAAGAAGAAAAATGGCAGATTGATTTGGCTAAAAAAAAGCAGTCGTCTTTCCCATTCCCCTTCTCCAAGCACGCCTCCCCTCAGATTTTGATGAATCTGATTTCTCTCCAAATTAAACACTCCTAAGAAAAGTCAGCGGCTCCTTCTGACCATTTCTGGTGTCATATACTCAAACACAAAAATGGAAAATTCATTTTTGCCTATAAAGAGAATGCCATCTCCTTAAAATCTTCAGCGGCCAGATCTATGATTTCTCCTATTGTCACTGTTTTGCCGAAGTTTCACTATCAATGATGAATGAACAGAATACCGGTGATTGTTTCATCATCACTACTCTCGTGTGCTTTACTTCTATGTCGGACGGGCTTAGATCTAACAGGTTCTAGATTTTTGTGATGTTTTGTGACGAATTTGGTCGGAATCAGTTCTCCGGCGACTTCTTCGTGTGTATCATTTTGATTGTTGCTCCAGTGTTGTCATCATTGTGGTAGTAGCATCACTAACTCCAACGAGTTTTGAGGTCTGGATCGGAGGTTCCGTTCGAGGTCCGGACTCATTTACTTGTTAGTTCTCTAGCGATTAGTTGGTCTATAATAGAGGCACAAAGGAGTCATTCGGTTATGCACCTTCCTCGCTCTTGCGGCTAATAAGGTATAACCATGTTAGGATAATAGAATCAAACACGTCATAGCTTTCTTAGGTGCGATTAATAATAAATCATCATATTATGGTTACGGTTGGCATAGTCGTGATACATAATTCCCAATTCGGGTGTGCATTTCATGTGACCCGATCATAACTTCAAACAATAATAAAATTAAACTTGTTGTAGATCATGGGTACGATTCACATGACGCGGTTCGCAATGTGTACAAGAACAAACGAGTGCCCGACATCGCGACTTGTTCAAACAAATTCCACTAATCGCTTTTGGGATTTATGTAATAGATCATGCTTTTGGGATTTATGGAATTTGTTTGAACAAGTCGTAATGTCGCACACTTGTTTGTTCTTGTACACATTGCAAATCGCGTCATGTGAACTGTACACGTGATCTATAACATGTTTACTTTTATTACTGTTTGAAGTTATGATCGGGTCATATGAAATGCGAACTCGAATTGGGAATTATGTATCACAACTATACCAACCGTACCCCTAATCATGATGATTTATTATTAATCGCACCTAAAGCAAGCTACGACGTGTGTGATTCTATTATCCTAACATGGTTATACCTTATTAGCCACAAGAGCCAGGAAGGTGCAGAACCAAATGCCTCCTTTGTGCCTCTGTTATAGACCAACTAATCGCTAGAGAACTAACAAGTAAATGTGTCCGGACCTCGAACGGAACCTCCGATCCAGACCTCAAAACTCGTCGGATTCAGTGATTCTACTACCACAACGATGACAACACTAGAGCAACAATCAAAATGATACACACAAAGGAGTCGCCGGAGAATTAATTCTGGCCAAACTCGGCACAAAACGTCGCAAAAATCTAGAACTTGTTAGATCTAAGCCCGTCCGACATAGAAGTAAATCACATGAGAATAGTGATGATGAAACGGTCGCCGATTTTCTGTTCGTTCATCGTCGAGGGTTCGACTCCGGTGAAACAGTGACAGTAGGAGAAATCAGAGATCTGGCCACTGAAGCTTTTTAGGAGATAGCGTTCTCTTTTTAGGCAAAAATGAATCTGTGTGATGACACAAAAGGTCATCATGTATATTTCTAGAAGCATTTATGTGAAAAATTGATAAAAATGATAATTTTGTATTGGAAATTTGAATAAAGTTGACTTCAGTCAACGTTTTTGGTAAACGAACCCGGACCCGTGATTTGACGGTCCCGGAGGGTCCGTAGGAAAATATGGGACTTGGGCGTATGCCCGGAATCGAATCCCGAGGTCCCAAGTTCGAGAAATGAATTTTTAAAGAAAATTATTTTCGGAAAATTTATAAAGGTTTTGTGAAAATGAAATTTTAGGTGAAACCTGTGATATCGGGCCCATATCATGGTTCTGAAGCCCGATAAAAGTTTGATATGTCTTATATGTTCTATCTGTAAAATTTGGTAAGAAATGGACTTAGTTTGACGTGATTCGGACCTTAAATGCAAAAATGATGTTTAAAGAAGTTTTGAGAAATTTCATAGGTGTTTTGATTACTCGAATAAGTCCGTAGGATGTTTTTGAGGTTGTGTGTATATTTGGTTTTGAGCCCCGAGGGCTCGGGTGTGTTTCAGATAGGTTCCAGGTCCATTTTCCCTATTTTGAACTGCTGAAAACTGTCATCTGGTTTCCTTCTATGTGATCGCATAGAAAGATCCGCGATCGCATAGAGTGTCTGACTCGCCTAGTAAATTCCTTCACTGCGATCGCAATAGTTGGTCCGCGATCGCAAAAGCCAACTTACTCCTTATACGCGATCGCATAAGCTGTTCCGCGATCGCGTAGAGCATTTTAAGCCAGCTTCATTTTCCTTATACGCGATCGTGCCTCGATCCCCGCGATCGCGATGCTTTAAAAGCGTGGGCAGATTATAAGTTTCCAAAACCGGGGGTTTCACCATTTTAACCATATTTTGACGTCTAGAACTCGGTTTTGGGCGATTCCTTGAAGGATTTTCACACAAATCAAATGGGTAAGTGTTCTCCAACTAGAATTAAATATATTTCATGAGTTAATTCTTATTTTTATCATTGAAATTGTGTTTTGGGTTGAGGAGATTGTGGGTTTTGAAAGAAAACATCAAAAATAAAAATTCATGATTTGAATGACCAAATGTTATCGGAATTGGATAAATTTAGTATGGGTGAACTCGTATCGGAATGGGTAATCGAAATTTGTAAAAATTTGTCAGGTTCTGAGGTGCGGGCCTGGGGGTTGAATTTTTATAAATTTGCAAAGATTAAAAATTTATTATTCGAAATCGTTCCTTATACGTTTTATATATATTTTGAAGTTGTTTTAGTTGATTTTGAGCCGTCCGGAGGCCTTCCCGCCCGAGAAGTCTATTTTTGAGTACCGGGTTGTCGTCTTTGAGGTAAGTATCTTTCCTAACCTTGTGTGGGGGAACNGACTTAAATGAAGACTTTGTTTTTCCTACTGTTATGCTATGTCTTCCTTCATATGCTTCCTATTTACTGAGCATTGTTCAAACTGAGTTTATTCGATGAAGCTAATTGTCTACGTGAGATTGGTTATAGCTGATTCCCTTGCCGGGATGGTTTGGTTCTTGGTTGCGAACTTGAATGTATAGAATCGTTGCTATATTTGTCTTGTCTTCCCCTTGTTATGATGTTCTCTCTTTGTGTTTGGCATTCCGCTCAGTGGCTACTTCTTATGAGCGAGTTGTTACTACTTTTGTGAACTAAGCCTTTGTATTGATTTGCTCATCGCACGTTGTGTTCGGCCTTGTTTGCTTTCGCGCCGGTTGTGGCAATATATGTTGTTTTCTGTCGCATTCTGGTTGTTTTCCTCAGTGGCTGCATTGGATATTTAAATTGGGACTATGGACAGAGATCCGGGAGCTTTTCCCCTGTACTGCATCACATATTTAAATTGGGACTACGGACAGAGATCCGGGAGCTTTCCCCCTGTACTGCATCACATATTTAAATTGAGACTACAGACAGAGATCCGAGATCTTTCCCCCGTACTGCATCGCATATTTAAATTGGGACTACGAACAGATATCCGGGAGCTTTTCCCCTGTACTGCATTGCATGACAAATTCCGAGTGGCAGACTGAGTTCCGGTACTTTTATGATTGAGGAGATTTGAATCGAAAGATATAAATATATATGTTGAAAAGTATAGCTGAAAAGAAATTATCTCCAGGAAAAGCTATGTCTAAAGGACTTCTTTCCGAAGTACATTTGAAAAACATTTGTCTTGCGGAATGATGATATTTGAAAGAGCAATACTTGGGAAAATATATTTTTAGCATCACGTGTTTTGATGATATTTGAAAGAGCAGTACTTGGGAAAATATATTTTGAACATCACGTGTTTTGATGATATTTGAAAGAGCAGTACTTGGGAAAATATATTTTGAACATCACGTATTTTGAAGAAACTTGAAAAAGCAGTATTTGGGGAAGTGTATTTGAACACCCCGTATTTGAAGAGATTGTGTTAGAAATATTTCTCTTTATAAAAATATATAAATATACATTCAGAGAAAGTATGTTTCAAAGAAGAAATTTCTCTATTCCGAAATTATTATATCTTTAATATTTTCAAAATGAACTCACGATTTAAAGGTTTTCACTTGAAAGTTTGACCAGTTCTATTGAGTCATTGGCTAAGGCCTGACGTGAATAAATTGATGTAGTGCTGAGTTGCTTGTGTTTTTGTTAGGTTGTAGTTTCCTCCATTTGGATTGCATCCTTTCCATTCCCTTTGCTTATTCCTATTATGCTATCAATTGATCGTGATTATTGAATTTTCTTCCGTATTATTTGATTGTATTGTTAATTACATTGAGAAATATTTAGATAGACATTTTGGTTTGGTCATTTATACATCTTGCTTTTACTTATTAGACCGGTGGTGTCTTGACTAGTCCTCGTCACTACTTCATCGAGGTTAGTCTTGATACTTACTGGGCATCGCTGTGGTGTGCTCATACTACACTTCTGCACATTTTTGTGTGCAACTTCAGGTTATTAATGTTGGTAGCTACGCAGATTGTTGCTGAGGAGACTCAAGGTAACCTGCTGTTGAGTTCGCATGCTTCGGAGTCACCTTCCTGTTTTAGTTCTACTCAACTGTACTTACTTATTCCTGGACAGTTGTACTTAGATTTGATAGAAGGATTTCGTAGAGCTTATGACTTGTATTTACCGGGTTTTGGGAAATTATAAACTCTGTCAAGAATTATATTCAAAATTTTAAACAATTCCTTTATTATTGTTGTTGTTCAGTGGAAATGTTAGCCTTACCTAGTCCCTAAGACTAGGTGCCATCACGATACCCAACGGAGGTAAATTTGGGTCGTGACAATCTGCCATTTTTGTGTTTGTGTATATGAGACCAGAAATGGTGAGAAGCAGCCGCTGATTTTTCTTAGGAATTTTTAGTTTGGAGAGAAATCAGATTGATCAAAATCTGAGGGGAGCCGTGCTTGGAGAAGGGGAATGGGAAAGACAACTGCTTTTTTTAGCCAAATCATTCTGTCGTTTTTTCTTCTTTTTTCTTTTTTGGGAGGGTGGGTGCTCCTAGGTTTTTGAATTAGGAGAATAGTTAGGTTTTATTTGGGGTGGGGAATTAATATTGGTCCTTGGATGAAAGTAGATCAATGGCTATAATAAAGGGAGGGGTTTGATGGGTGAGAAAAGGATTTGGGCTATAAGGGATTGGAAAGAATGGGCCTTTGTCTTGCTGGTCCACTAAAATCCGAAAATGAGCTCCCAATTAGCCCAAATTCAATTCTTTCTCATTGAATAAAATAAAAATTAAAATACTACCAAAAAATAAAAATATTACAAAAATATAATAATTAATCTTAGTTAATAAGAATAAATTAAAGTGAAATATATATATAAAATGAAAAATATTTTTAATATTTTTTTAAGTGTTATAAATATTATAAAATATTAATAAGCTAAAGAAAATGTTATAATACTATTTTGTGTTTTCTAGACTTATGTTTTAAAATTAAAACTAAAAGTTGACTGAAATCCTATTAAAATGAAAATAAGTAAATATTTTTAAAATACTACTTTTAAAAGTTGCGTGGGTCAAAAATTACGTGCTTACACCTATTTTTAAGGGGATTGTCGTTACGGTATTTAGGGTTGTGCATAATTTGGTAACTACCGAATTACCGTACCGAAACCGAAAATTTTGGTATTCGATATTTTGGTATCGGTATGGTATTTGGTTTAAGTTTTAAAAAATATTGGTATTAGGTATGGTATTTGGTAATTTAAAATGAAATACCGAAATACCGATACCGTATCGAAATATATATTATATTACATAATACACATATTATTAATTATAACATAAATATAAAAATCTAAAATATTACTTTCCGTTATTATCTAAGTTCATCAATTATCTCTAAGCAAGTAACAAGACATTTCTAATGATCAAATTTATTCTTTTATGTACAGTTTTCTCTCTCTGGTTTGATATTTGCTAGTTTTGGACAAAACTTTTGTCAACATACGTTTTTTGTTTGTACTTTTGATTACTTTAATTTAGAATATTGCAGTATGTGACTTTATGCACTAGTAAGTATTCAAACTGAATTAACCGAAGTTACCAAACCAAATAAACCGAAATCGAAAGGAGAAAACCCATACCATACCTAATTTAATTAGATACGGGATTGGTATTGCATTTTAAGAAATCGAATACCGAATACCGAAAATGCCGAATCGAAATATCTAAATACCGTATCGTACCGACCAACGAACATCCCTAGCTGTATTTCATGAATACATGGCGCGAATACATGTTAATATATGTGTGTACAGCTGGACAGCTGGTTCTGTTAGTTCTCTTTGGTGATTTTGGACTTAGGAGCGCGTCCGGATTTTGATTTGGAGGTCCGTAGTAGAATTTGGCTTGAAAAGGCGAAAGTTAGAATTTTGAAAAGTTTGACCGGGAGTGAAATTTTTTATATCGAGGTTGGATTCTGATTACGGAAGTTGGAACAGGTCCGTAATGTCAAATGTGACTTATGTGCAAAATTTGCGGCCAATTGGACGTGATTTGATCGGTTCCGGCATCAGTTGTGGAAGTTTGAAGTTTCTAAGTTCATTGATTTTGAATTGAGGTGTGATTCGTGTTTTAGCATTGTTTGATGTGATTTGAGGCCTCGACTAAGTCCGTCTTATGTTTTGAGACTTGTTGGTATGTTCGGACAGGGTCCTGAGGGGCTCAGGTGAGTTTCGGGGTAGTTTCGGACTATTTCTAGGCCTTTTCTGGTTGCTGGTTTTTGGCTACAGGGGTGTACAGTGCGTTAGAGTAGATCTGGCCGCGTTAGCAAAGAGAAAAATAGGAAAAATGGAATTGTGCTATGTGATTGCGTAAGCTTTCACGCGATCGCATAGAGTAAAATCTCTGTTGCTGTCACGACCCAAACTAGAGGATCATGACTAGTACCCGGGCCATACTTGTCGAGCACCAATGTACATTTACCTAACTTTCCTTATTAATGTTAAGGGCCGACGAGATCAATATAAATGGTAGATATGGATCATGAACAACCAACAATGAAAGATAATGGCATGAACATACATAACATGGGATGTCAAGACTGCAAAGAAACTATATATAAGGTCGAGCTACCACGCTGCCATGAAAGACTATACAACAAAAATCAGCCGACAATGCATACCAAACTATACATGAATCAACACCTATCTATGAGCCTCTAAAGGATCATAAGTGCTGCAACATCAACGGAAGAGGGCCTCGACATACCCATAATGTCTATAACAAAAATGCATACCAAGACCACGGCAAGTCCGGAGAAGGGATCTCGCCAATAACCGCTGAATTGGGCAGCCTACTGTGGTGGGGGAGCTGGGTCTACCTGTCTATCAGGACCTGCAGCACGACATGCATCGTGCACAAATAAAAAGGATGTCAGTATGAATAAAGTACTGAGTATGTAAGACAGGAAAGCATAAGTAAGAACAGTAATGTAAATATGGATAGAGAATATACAACCTATAACATTTGGGTACCTCTGAGGGCTACTGACATGAAATTCATGATACACACACACACACACACACACACACACACACACACACATACACACACACACACATATACATATATATATATATATATATAAACTTCTAAACATATGCCTCTGTGGGCATCATCATCATTATATCGTACCCGACCGTAATAGGCTCGGTAAAAATGTACCCGGCCATCATAAGGCTCGGTAGAATCGTACCCGGCCATGTGGAGCTCGGTAAAACCCAACTGATCAGTGGTTGCACCATAGGTGTCATACCCGGCCGACTATAGCGCAGCTCGGTAAAGTAAAATAGATACTATATATAATGCATGCTGGACTCATTGGAATCATATTCTGAACCTTTCGGAATTACGTAAGGTCGGTATTCTCCGTGCACATTATTATGACTAACTCTTCATCAAGAATCTTGTAAGAATCAAGAAGTACCAACAATATTGATAACATAAGAATAATAGAAGCAACCTCAACATCAATTGTTCCATAAGAAGGGAAACAATGTAAGTACTGCTAGCTTCTAAGAGTAGAGTATCTTTGAAAGCTCGTTCATTACCTTATGTAAAATCGAAGTCGTGAAAAATAAGGAAAGTGATAGCCTTACATACCTTGTATATACTGCCCAACCTCAAGATATGCAAATGTCACGACTCCTTAGTCTACAATAAGAGAAATGACACTTTCGTTATCGTTTAAACGTCGTAGCTATTATGTATTGATCACAACATATTTTACGATGAAACGGACAACACCTTCCCTATTTATATGACTTCACACAAGTCAAAACAATCACCAAACAGCCTAAACAAAATCAGTAATAATCATATTGAGCCTCCCAAAATAGTCCACCAACCAACAACATTACTACCAAGCCTTTCGATATATATTTCACAAGTACTAGCTTCAATAACTTAGCCGCAACTTGGAAAATATTAAATACATGTAGAGTAAGAGGTTGCTTAACTTTAAACAGAAAAATCTCCAATTTGACCTTAATTGTCCACGAAATATCCCTCCAATGCTGTCACAAGAACAAGGAAGCGAAAATAGCAATCAATTAGGGTTTTTCGGCACTAGAATCACTTTAGAAGACTTAAAATCACCTACGGTTAATATTAAAAACTTGAAGGAGTATTTAAAGAACGTAAACCACTTAAAACAACCTCCCACATGAGCTGGAACAACACATAAATCAGCAACAACTAGTAGAACAAGAAACTTACTAGCGCCACGGGATTTCCGACATTTGATTTGTGTTGTTTGCCCTTTGTTTGGGTCTTGTATCATGAGAGAAACTTGAGAAAGTGTTTTTAGAGTTATAAGGTCTGAATATAGTTAAAAATAATGACTAAAAACGAGCTTTAGGCATCTTTTATATATCCATATGTCTTAAACCACCTATGTGGGCCCAATAGAGAGATGCTTGGCGTAGTCTCGCGAAAATGCAAATATCTCTCTACTATGAGATCATATCGACGGACGGTTTAATATGTTGGAAACTAGACTGATAGATCTTCAATCTGGTGGGTATATCACCCCGTATTTCCAAGTAAATTGGGATAAAATCTTAGTAATATTTGACCTAAAGTTTAAGTAAAATTATGAACGTAATTGCGACAACTTTTTTCGAATTTTGTTTCATAACTCGTTTGATTTCAAGACTTATGGTTTGGATTTTATATGATTAAAATACATTACAACACAACCTATTGATAATATAAGCACCTCTAGGTTTACCCAAAAATACGGGTTACAACATCCATGATTCGTTTAACGTGTAATACTTATTAACCACCCTTATACACCCTTGTATCATTTAAGACCAATAGGATTAACTTCCGATCATCTAAAGGAAATCTCTTCTTTATGGCATGAAATAATGTACGTGAATATGGGATGTAACACCCTCCCCTCCTTAGGCACATTCGTCCCCGAATGTAAGGGTTTATGGGGAGTCTAACTCATCGTGGATTCCAACGGAAATTTCCGGTCAAGTTTCTCCTATAAAATGGACACTAGCCAAACTTTCAAGAAGTTAAACCCAATGTATTTCCTCACAAGGCTATACAAGAATTATGGATATGTACATTGTCTTCATATCACCATTCTGTATTAAGGAAGAGTATTCTCAAGCTATTTCTTACCTCATAGAGCCATTTCACCTTCTAATGCGTCCTGCATCCCCCCGGCATCCTCGTTATCTGCAATATGGAACAGGTAAGGGTATTTAGACTTCATCTCCTCTTCTGCTTCCCATGTCATTTCTTCCATGTTCTTTTTCCTCCACAATACTTTGACGGAAGCTACATCCTTTGTTCTCATCTTGCGGACTTGTCGATCTAATATAGCCACTAGCATTTCTTCATATGATAGATCCTTTGTAACTTGTACATATTTGATAAGGACGACCCGAGAAGGGTATCCAATACATTTCCTCAACATAGATACATAGAATACTGGGTACAAATTTCAATTCGGATGGCAATTCTAACTCATAAGCAACATGTCCAATTCGTCGAAGAATTTTGTATGGACCTATATACCGCGGACTGAGCTTACCCTTCTTCCCAAAACGCATAACACCTTCATTGGAGAGACCCTCAGGAAAACCCAATCACCAACCTCAAACTCTAGATCACGACGTCGGACATCGGAATAAGACTTTTGCCTGCTTTGCGCTGTCCTCAGTCGCTCTTGTATCACTTTCACATTCTCAATGGCTTGGTGAATCAAATATGGCCCATATAATTCTCTCGTATAGTGCCTCTTATGGGGCCATTTTAATACTAGAATGGTAGCTATCATTGTAGGCTAATTCTATGAGTGGAAGATGGTTATCCCAATTCCCCATGAAATCTAGAACATATGCTTGTAGCATATCTTCAAGTGTCTAAATGGTACGTTCAGCCTGTCCGTCAGTCTGTGGATGGAATACAGTTCTGAGATTCACGTGTGTTCCTAAACCCTTCTGAAATAACCTCCAAAAGTTAGCCGCAAATTGAGCTCATCGGTCTGATATAATAGATATCGGCACACCATGAAGCCCAACAATCTCCTTGATATATAACTTCGCATAATCTTCAGCCCTGTAAGTTGTCTTAACTGGCAGAAAATGGGCACATTTTTCAAGTCCATCAACTATCACCCAGATGGAGTCAAACTTATGATAAGAGCGAGGTAATCCAATAATAAAGTCCACATTAATCACCTCCCATTTCCAGGTCGGAATCTCTATATTCTGAAGCAATCTATTGGGTTTCTGATATGGCCTACAAATTCTGGGCTACAAATTCTGCAATAGACTTCTTCATGTTATCCCACCGATACTACTCCTTAACACCATGATACATCTTTGTCGAGCCGGGATTGATGGAATTTCAGGATTGATGAATCTCAATGATAATCTTCTCTCATAACCCTGCCACACTAGGCACACATAATCGGCCCTGGTATCTCAGTGCCCCATCTACTCCGATCTCAAAAGCTTTAATTTTACACTGTTGAATGCTCTCTCTCAATAGTACTAAGGTAGTATCTTCATATTTTCGTGTTTTTACCTTGTCTACCAAAGATGATTCTGATGTATTCTGTACAGTAACACCTTCGTCATCAGAGTCTAACAATACGATTCTCATATTGGCTAGCTAATGAAGCTCTATAGTCGACCCCTATCTACCTGCCTCAATGTGTACTAAGCTTCCCATTGACTTATGACTCAGAGCGTCTGCCACAACATTGGCTTTACCGGGGTGGTACAATATCTCGACATCGTAATCTTTAAGTAATTCAAGCCACCTATGCTACCTCAAATTCAACTCCTTCTGCTTGAAGATGTATTGTAAACTCTTGTGATCTGTGTAGATGTCAACATGGATGCCGTATAAGTAGTGCCGCCATATCTTCAAAGCATATATTACTGCAACCATTTCCAAATCATGGGTGGGGTAATTATTTTCATGCTTCTTCAATTGTTTTGATGCATAAGAAATCACCTTCCCACGTTGCATCAATACGCAACCCAAACCTATACCTGAGGCATCACAATATACCACATAACCTTTTGTTCCTTCTGGGAGAGTGAGCACTAGCGCAGATGTCAATCAACTCTTTAGCTCCTGAAAACTTCGTTCATAAGCGTCAGACCACTGGAACTTAGTAGCTTTCTATGTTACCTTAGTCAATGGTACTGATATTGACGAAAACCCTTCTACAAATCGCCTATAATACCCTGCTAGCCCTAGGAAGTTGCGGACTTTCGATGATGTTGTAGGGCCAATTCTTTACTGCATCGATCTTTTGAGTGTCGACACTAATACCCTCGTCAGATATCACATGGCCAAGGAATTATAACAACCCGACAGGTCGTTTTGAGCTCTAGCACATCGTTCAGCGATTTGAAGTCATGATCAGCTCCAATTTAGGTATTATGACTCGTGCGCATGGTCGGAGTTAAATTTCGGGAAGTTCGGAGTCAAATTGGAAAGAAAATTCTCATTTTAGAAGATTTAAGTTGGAGAAATTGAGTAAGATTGGAATTTTGAGTAAACGACCTCTGAATCAGGATTTGAAGGTTCCAGCAGGTTCGTATGATGATTTCAGATTTGGGCGTATGTCCGGATCGGGCTTTGGATAACCCAGGAGCGTTTCGACGCATATTATGGAAGATAGCATTTTAGAAGAATTTCATAAGTTTGGGTTGTAAGGCATTTCAGTATTATAGATGTCCATTTGGGATTCCGAGTCTGGGAATAGCTTCGTATGGTGATTCTGGAGTTAGGAGCATGATCAGAAGTGAATTCGGATGTCTGTAGGTCATTTTGAAGTCGTTTAGCTAAAGATAGGAATTTGAAGGTTTTTGAGAAATCCGACCGGAGGTGGAAATTTTGATATCGGGGTCGGAATGCAATTCCGGAAGTTGGAGCAGGTACGTAATGTCAAATATGACATGCGTGCAAAATTTGGGGTCAATCGGACGTGATTTGATAGGTTTCGGCATCGAGTGTGGAAGTTTAAAATTTCAAGTTCATAAAGTTTGAGTTTTAGTGCGATTCGTGATTTCGGCGTTGTTTGTTTTAATTTGAGGCCTCGAGCAGGTCCCCATTATGTTTTGGAACAGGTTGGTGTAATTGGACGGGGTCCCGGGGGGCCCGGGTGGATTCCGGGTGGTTAACGGATCAAGTTTGGAGTTTGAAGAACTGCTGAGGTTGCTCTCATCTAGGGTGACCGCACCTGCGAGGCTTTGGCCGCAGGTGCGGAGCCGCAGGCGCGTAGCCGCAGGTGTGGAGCCGCGGGTGCGTAGCCGCAGGTGCGGCTTTGGCACCGCAGGTGCGAGATTTTTATGGCTTAGATGGGAGCGCAGGTGCGATGTAGTTTCTGCACCTGCGAAGGCGCAGATGCAGACAATGGGGCACAGGTGCGAGTTTTCGATGGAGTTGAGGAAGCCGCAGGTGCGGGAGTTTGGGCGCATCTGCAGAATCACAGGTGCGAGATGTGGATCGCAGGTGCGGATATCGGCCTGGGCAGTGTATGTTTTATAACCGAGCACTTGGCTCATTTTCTCCTATTTTCATTTGGTCTGGGCGATTGTGGGGAGCTTCAAGGAGGGATTTTCGTCAAGGATCACAAGGTAAGTTATTCCAACTCATTTTAAGTTAAATGCATGGTCTAGGTACGGATTTGAGTATGGGAATTTGTGGAAAATATGGAATTTTTAAGAAAACATAGAAAAAATTGGTAATTTGGATTTTTACCACGAATTGAGCATCAATATTTGATTAAATTTTTTTTGAGCTAGTAAAGCTATGGGTAGAGTTTATCTTCAAGAAATTTCGGAATCCGGGTACGTGGGCTCGAGGGCATTTTGGTCAATTCCTTGAGCGGAGTTGGGGATTTACATAATTTTAATTGTTAACAAATATTAGAGTATATTTTCATTGGTTTGCCGTTATTTGGGTAGTTTTGGGGAGTTGTGCATCAATCGGAGTCGTCGGAAGGGCTTGGAAGCCGGTTATGGAGTTTCGGAGCGAGGTAAATCTCATTTCTAACTTTGTGAGGAGGAATTGTCCCCATAGGTGAACTAATTAAATACATGCTACTATCTGCGGAGCCTAGTACGCACGAGGTGATGGGAGTCCGTGCGTAGCTATTATTATGCCATGTCTGGGTGGTCTAGGACCCACTAGCATGCTTTACTTGTCGTACTTATGACCTTGTCAATAAAATATAATGTGATCCTGCAAATAATATTAGACTGATAATACTATTGAATTAGTAATTTATTTCCTAAGAAGGCTAGAGTGTACCTTTCTTAATCATTTAGAAAGAGAATTGATTCCTCCGTGGATAATTGTATTCCTGATAAGGTTATATTATTGAATATTATTAAACTTGGAAAATGAGTTTCAAAACAAATATTTAAATGCTATTTTTCATGTTCCTTTAAGAAGAATTTTACCACTTTCCTCGGTAACTGCTTTCTTGATAAAAATGTGGACTTATTGTGTGAATATGTGTATCTATGGGTGCCTGAGTCGCATGTATGATTCGCGAGCAGGATAACCCAGTATTTATGTACAACCGCGTGGCATGATCGATTTGCGAGCGGGGCAGATAGATGCATCTATGGTTCAAGTCGTTCGACCTTCGGCAGTGCACAGTTTATTATTATTGTTCCGCGCCGTCGACCCTCGGCATTTTTCTTGCGCATGATAATTGTTCGTATTTCCTGTGATTTATACATGTTTATCAGCCTAAGGAAGTTTTTAATGGACAGTTAAGAAGAAGAAGAATTGATGTGCAAAATGTGAAATAAGTCTGATGTTTCTTATCCCTGATTATTATTTAAATCGTTAACTGATATGATGAAGATTTAAAGTGTTAAATGTGGAAGGAGTTGATATTATTTATTCCTGATTTTAATAAATTTCCTATGACATTCATACTTAGTGTATCACTTGCTTATACTATATTGACTTCTAGAAAGTGTCTAATTCGACCTCTCGTCACTACCTCTCTGAGGTTAGGCAGGATACTTACTGAGTACACGTTGTTTTCATACTCATGCTACACTTGTTGTGCAATTTTATTACACAGGTACCTTCATAGCAATATGAATGACTTGGTGACTTAGACGAGCTGCATCACTCGAAGATGACCCCCAGTCGGCAGAGTCTTCCTCTATGTATTGTATTTTCATTTTCATTCCTTGTCCAATTTGTATTTCGGACAAGCTTTGTAGTATTGGTGAAATTCTTAGAATTTGCTCATGTACTTGTGTCACCGGGTTCTGGGAGGTGTTTGGGGTTTACTGTAATAAATTCAAATATTAAACTGTCGTATTTACTTAGTGGATTTTATTCAGTTATTATGTAATAAAGTGAAAGGTAATTATTTTAAAAATGCTAAAACAGGAAACTTAACTTAACCATTTAATGATTGGCTTGCCTGACAGTGGTGTCCAGTGCCATCACGACCTTATGGATTTTGGGTCGTGACAACATGGTATCAGAGCTCTAGGTTCCCATAGGTTTCACGAGTCATGATCAAGTCTAGTAGAGTCTTGCGGATCGGTATGGAGATGTCTGTACTTATCTTCGAGAGGCTACATGGCTGTTAGGAGTACTTCCCTTCTTGATTCCTCATCGTGCGATTTGATTCCTCCGAGGCTTATGCCTACGTTTCTTCCTACTCAATCTTATACGTCGCGAAGCGCTTGCTATGAATCGGGAATTTGAGGAATTGAAATGGTGATATGGATATGATGCGAGATGTTTTTCCATGTGTAATTGGTTGGGGCTGTTGTTGTGACCCTGCAGAAGGATAATGTGTTGTTTCAGCTCAGTAGCTGTGTTTCGGAGAGCTTTAAATCTATGCTCAGGTAGTGATGATGCTTATGATTGGTTATCGCGCGATGTCGATATGATGATAGAATGCTTGCCCATATGTTGGGGGTGATGAATGGCTTGAAGGGAGGTCTTCTCAGGGCATGAATCTGAGATTTCAGCATTTTAGTTCCGGCAGAGGAAAGGCATTTCGACTATAAATGGTCAGGTTTTGGATTGATAAAGTAGTAAGACTTGGTGTTATCAAGCGAGGTGGAGTTTTCATCTGTGATGTGGTATCGCTGTTTTGATCGAATAGAATGTGTTAAGTCCGCCGATGTTATACTTCTTCGGTTGCATTGGGTTAGAGTGTTGTGAAGTAGTACTGAAGAAGCGGTTATCAGAGATCGTGGTGTGTAGTGGTTCAGAACCGAATAGTTATTTCTAATGAAGGCAGCTCGAGAAAGATGATCTTGGAGAGTTTGAAGTCGTGGTGATCTGTTGGATTAAGAACTACAGAGAATGATATTGAATTGAGGCCGCAGTTGGGCAGCATACGATGAAGGAAGATATGTGAAAAGTTCTAGGTGGTGGTTCCCTTTCTAAAAGGCTAGGTGTAAGGAACGGAAGTTAGGTAGTTGTTTAAAGGAATGAGTTTAACAAGTTGGAGAGTGTCAGCGTAGCACCTAATTCAGTGGTAAGACAGTTGCCTATCTTGAGGGAAAGTTTGAGAGTTTTAGTGGATGGTGATTGGCTCCACGAGCTTAAGTTGAAATGTGGGTTATTTCGGCGGAAGGTTGGATATAACAAGGAGGAGTTGTTAGGAATGGAGAAGGACGCAATGTGGCGGTGAATTTGAAGATGTTGTAGCGCATTTAGTAGATGTCCATGAGGAGCGGAAGGACTGGTAAAGTTGGTGAATGAGAGTAGGCCTAGGATGGGGTATTGATGTTGCAAAGAGTGTGCATTTCAGCGTCGTTGGAAAGTGTCAGTTTGTGATTTCCACAGGTGGGTTATCTCTTGTGAGTAGGTTAGCGGTTGTGTGGTTGGCAAGTTTCTGTGAGGGATTCTAGTGGCTATTCGGTAGGAGGTAGAATGTGTGAATAATTCTAGGAAATTTGAGTATTTAGGGAGTGCTAACAAGGGAATTTGGAAGGATTGGATGGATTGGTTGGATTGGTTGTGCAAGATCATGTTAACAAAGGAGAAAGGATCTCATCAGGGTCTAGAGTGGTGCAAGAAGTAGCTTCAGGCTAACTGGGGGAGTCCCACCACCTGCAGTTGGGTTGTAGGAGTGTGTTATAATGGGGTTGCGGATTTTCAGCGTGTTGGCAAGTTATTACAGCTAAGGGAAAGGAGTAAAATAGTGATTGTGCGTGGGATTTGATGAATGTGTGAAAAAGTTGGCCCTGTTGGACCAGGGTTAGGCTTTGGAAGATTCATAATTTATGCTTAAGGCATAGGCGAGTTGTTAGGGTAGTGAATCAGTCATGTGCTTCATTGAAAAGGGTGTTCATGTGCTAGGAAAGCCTTGGAGTTGATTGTATTCGGGGCCACTCAGAGTGGGTAACTCTCAATAGCGGTCCTAGTAAATTCGGAGGTTAAGAATGCGGTATTTAAAGGTTAAATGCAGCAGTATGATTAAGGATTGAGCTTTTGCAGTGTAATATGAGAGAAAGGGAAAATGGTTGGAGTGATCTATGTTATTTTCAGCGTGCAGGATAGTATTAGGGGAGTGAGAGGAGTAAACTCTGGATTTGTAGAAAGATTATCAAGATGGGTATATCAGTCGGAGATGTGAATGTGGACAAGGAGGGTATGAGATGGTTTGTGGGATTGAGGCAGCATGGTCTCGTGAATCAAGGCCACTCGAGATGAGTGAGGATTGAGTTTGTTATGAGTTGAATGGGGTTACCATTATTTCTGAGGCAATTAAGGATAATTAAAGAGAAGATGGATTGGTTAGCCATGGTTAAAATGGCACATGTGCGGCAGTGATCAGTTTCGTCAGTGTGATTGAGTTATGCGTGTGGTTTGCACAGTGTGTGCGAGGTTTGACGGCTGCCGTAACAGATTTGATTTTGGAACATTTGAGTGATATGGCTTGTCAGGTGTAGGCGGATCCCGGAAGGTTTATGGTGGTTCAGACCACTACTTAAGGATTTGTATGTTGGGTGATTGTGAAAATTCACTTGAGTGTTGTTATTGTTCTCTTGAATTGAGGTAAGTATGAGGTTTCTATATGATGAGGTGTTTCCTTTATTAGTGGTTCAGGAGTTATGATGGAATTTTTGCGCAATCTCATATTGGCACGTTAGGTGCAGTAAGCAGTATGTAATTGGAAGTAAGGATCAAGATTGCGGTTCGGTGTTGGCAAGGATGTCATGAGCTCGGGCGAGCAAGAAAAAGGGATTTGAAAGTTTAGAGTAAGTTGGTGTTATCTTCAGTGTCACCTGAGATTGGTATTCGATAAAACAGGCTTTGTACCCTGGTCATGGGTTCTTGATGTGTTTTGCAGCATTAGTGTGGTCAGTAGTGGATGTGCAGACTTGCTACATTGTATGGAAGGTCGTGGGAGCGTGACCACGGGATGATCGTATGAGTGTGACATGTAGTCACTTAATGGATTGAAGATTTGGACTGAGTATAAAGAAGTGTGATATGGATTATTGGAGAATTTGTGCCTGGAAGGCGTTCGGTTCGTTCAATTATGGATTGTGGGGTGTTTGTCTCGGCCATGATGGTCGTTCTTGCGTATTATGAGATGAAGTGGGTTAATATGGACCCAGGTAAGGATATCAGCCTAGTCCATTGTGAGCAGAATCGTCTTAAAGTGTATGAATGGATTTAAACAGGATTATGGGCTTCATATGAGGCAGATGTGTTCCTTTCAGTATAGCGCTCCTCAAGGAGGGGTGCTGGAATATCGGATGTTGTTCCGTCTTTGTTCATTTCATGTAAGGTTATTATTGTGTCGTGTGAGTTGTGAAACAGCTCGAGAAATTCCTATGTGTTAAGATTCAGCGTAGTGATGATGTTATGTGAGCAGGAGGGCTTTTGAGATTTCAGAGTGTATATATATATCGCACCTCAGTTGTGCTTAATTTTTGTAGAATATGGCTCTATCATTCTCCCCAGGATGGTATTATGCACTTAGCGTGCTTATGACCGGTATTCATTAATTTGTAATGATAAGCAATCCAGCTCCGCATATATCTCCTTATGTGAATTTTATGATGGGATCGGATGGCACGCCGCCACGGGTATGTTATTTGGATAAGGTTGCACGCCGCAACAGTGTGATGATGAGTAAGGTTCCTATATTTATTTTTCTTGTGTTTTACTTCCTATTTTCTGAGGAAAGTTCATATTAGTTGCGTGAGTTGAGTAGCCCCTTCCTAAGTCATTTCTTATGTATCATGTTTGAGTTGTGGCCTATTGGCGCGATGTGGTATCATATGAGACTGTTGGTCATGTTTGGGTGATTTGTTGTCTGAGAAGTTCATACTGGGTGAGACGAGATTATTGGACCAGGGATCAGTGCGATAAGATTTTGTGAAGTATATTAAAGGACAAATACCATTATTCGGTTCATACTGAGGTGATGATTCTAGTCAAGAGGAGATATTCAATGATTTGTTAACTCGACAGTTGGTTATGAATTTCTACACATCTCCTCTGTTGTGGTGGTATCGTCACAATTATAGCAGGATCTATGTATATATTGTAAGGTGCATTGGGAGCATCAGATTCGTAGAATTTTGGCTGTTGAGGTTAATGGAATGTCATGGTGGCTAGATGATGAATTATGCGGTGCATGGTGCTGATTCAGCAAAGGTGCGTAGTTGTGTTCTGGTGTCTCGTGTGGTAGTTGATATGGTGTTCACATATTAGAAACAGGCCTGGCAGAGAATTTCAAGTGTTAGAACTGCGTTCTGAGCTTATTGTATGGATAAAAGAGAATATCTCCATATTTGATCAAGTTAATGTGCTCAGCTAGGTTGTGTTAGCAGGGGCAGGTGCGCGAGGTGTTAAACAGTGATTTCAGATAACTCCAGAGCAGTTCCTAGCACGTTAGAGGACAAACGTCGGTTTAGGTTGGGGATAATGTAAGGACCTGACCGGTCGTTTTGAGCTCTAGTGCGTCGTTCAGTGGTTTGAAGTCATGAGTAGCTCCAATTTAGTTATTATGACTCGTGGGCATGGTTGGAGTTGAATTTCGGGAAGTTCAGAGTCAAATTGGAAAAAAAAATTCTCATTTCAAAAGCTTTAAGTTGGAGAAATTGACTAAGATTGGAATTTTGAGTAAACGACCTCTGAATCAGGATTTGAAGGTTCCAGCAGGTTCGTATGATGATTTCGGATTTGGGCGTATGTTCGAATCAGGCTTTGGATAACCCGAAAGCATTTTGGCGCATATTATGGAAGATAGCATTTTAGAAGAATCTCATAAGTTTGGGCTATAAGGCATTTCAGTGTTATAGATGTCCGTTTGGGATTCCGAGTCTGGGAATAGCTTTGTATGGCGATTCTAGAGTTGGGAGCGCGATCGAAAGTGAATTCGGATGTCTGTAGGTCATTTTGAAGTCATTTGGCTAAAGATAGGAATTTGAAGGTATTTGAGACATCCGACCGGAAGTGGAAATTTTGATATCGGGGTCGGAATGCGATTCGGGAAGTAGGAGCAGGTCCGTAATGCCAAATATGACTTGCGTGCAAAATTTGGGGTCAATAGGACGTAATTTGATAGGTTTCGGCATCGGATGTGGAACTTAGAAATTTCAAGTTCATAAAGTTTGAGTTTTAATGTGATTCGTGATTTTGGCGTTGTTTGTTGTGATTTGAGGCCTCGAGCAGGTCCCCATTATGTTTTGGAACAGGTTGGTGCAATTGGACGGGGTCCCGGGGGGCCCCGGGGGGATTCCGGGTGGTTAACGGATCAAGTTTGGACTTTGAAGAAGTGCTGAGGTTGCTAACATCTGGTGTGACCGCACGTGCGAGGCTTTGGCAGCAGGTGCGGCTTTGGCGCCGCAGGTGCGAGATTTTGATGGCTTAGCTAGGAGCGCAAGTACGATGTAATTTCCACACCTGCGAAGGCGCAGATGCGGACAATGGGGCGCAGGTGCGAGTTTTGGCTGGAGCTGAGGAAGCCGCAGGTGCGGGAGGTTGGGTGCACCTGTGGATTCGCAGGTACGAGATGTGGATCGCAGGTGAGGATATCGACCTGGGAAGTGTATGTTTTATAACCGAGCACTTGGCTCATATCATTTGGTTTGGATGATTGTGGGGAGCTTCAAGGAGGGATTTTCGTCAAAGATCACAAGGTAAGTTATTCCAACTCATTTTAAGTTAAATGCATGGTCTAGGTACGGATTTGAGTATGGGAATTTGTGGAAAATATGGAATTTAAACCTACAAAAAATTGGTAATTTGGATTTTTACCACGAATTGAGCATGCATATTTGAGTAAATTGTATATTTGAGCTAGTAAAGCTATGGGTAGAGTTTATCTTCGAGAAATTTCGGAATCCGAGCACGTGGGCCCGAGGGCATTTTGGTCAATTCCTTGAGCGGAGTTGGGGATTTATATAATTTGAATTGTTAACAAATATTAGAGTATATTTTCATTGGTTTGCTGTTATTTGGTTAGTTTTGGGGCGTTGCGCATCAATGGGAGTCGTCGGAAAGGCTTGGAAGCCGGTTATGGAGTTTCGGAGTGAGGTAAGTGTCCCTTCTAACTTTGTTAGGGGGAATTGTCCCCATAGGTAAACTAATTAAATATGTGCTACTATCTGCAGGGGGCTACGTACACACGAGGTGACGGGAGTCCGTGCGTAGCTATTATTATACCATGTTCGGGTAGCCTAGGACCCACTAGCATGCTTTACTTGTCGTACTTGTGACCTTGTCAATAAAATATCATGTGATCCTGCAAATAATATTAGACTGATAATGCTATTGAATTGGTAATTTATTTCTTAAGAAGGCTAGAGTGTACCTTTCTTAATCATTTAGAAAGAGAATTGATTCCTCCGTGGATAATTGTATTCTTGATAAGGTTATATTATTGAATATTATTAAACTTGGCAAATGAGTTTCAAAACAAAGATTTAAATGCTATTTTTCGTGTTCCTGTAAGAATAATTTTAACACTTTCCTCGGTAACTGCTTTCTTGATAAAAATGTGGACTTAATGTGTGAATATGCGTATCTATAGGTGCCTGAGTCGCATGTATGATTCGCGAGCAGGATAACCCAGTATTTATGTATAACCGTGTCGCATGATCGATTCGCGAGCGGGGCAGATAGATGCATGTGTGGTTCGAACCGTTCGACCCTCGGCAGTGCATAGTTTATTATTGTTGGTCCGTGCCGTCGACCCTCGGCATTTTTCTTGCGCATGATAATTGTTCGTATTTCCTGTGATTTATACATGTTTATCGGCCTAAGGAATTTTTTAATGGCCAGTTAAGAAGAAGAAGAATTGATGTGCAAAATGTGAAATAAGTCTGATGTTTCTTATCCCTGATTATTATTTAAATCGTTAACTGATATGATGAAGATTTAAAGTGTTAAATGTAGAAGGAGTTGATATTATTTATTCCTAATTTTAATAAATTGCCTCTGACATTCATGTTTAGTGTCTCACTTGATTATACTAAATTGACTTCTAGCAAGTGTCTAATTCGACCTCTCGTCACTACCTCTCTGAGGTTAGGCGGGATACTTACTGAGTACACGTTGTTTTCGTACTCATGCTACACTTGCTATGAATTTTTATTGCACAGGTACTTTCATAGAAATATGGATGACTTGGAGACTTAGACGAGCTGCAGCACTCGGAGACGACCCGCAGTCGGCAGAGTCTTCCTCTATGTATTGTATTTTCATTTTCATTCCTTGTCCAATTTGTATTTTGGACAAGCTTTGTAGTATTTGTGAAATTCTTAGAATTTTCTCATGTACTTGTGTCACCGGGTTCTGGGAGGTGTTTGGGGTTTACTGTAATAAATTAAAATATTAAAATGTCGTATTTACTTAGCTGATTTTATTCAGTTATTATGTAATAAAGTGAAAGGTAATGATTTCAAAAATGCTAAAACAGGAAACTTAACTTAACCATTTAATGATTGGCTTGCCTGACAGTGGTGTCCAGTGCCATCACGACCTTATGGATTTTGGGTCGTGACCGGAATGCTACTGAGTTCAGCCAGAATTCACATTTGGAGAGCTTAGCATATAACTTACGATCCTGAAGCGTCTTTAATAATAACCGCAAGTGGCTTGCATGTTTCGCCTACGAAAAATAATACACCAAAATTTCATCAATGAATATGATCACGAACACATCAAGATAGGGCCTGAATACAGTATTCATGAGATCCATAAAAGCTGATGGGGAATTTGTTAGCCCGAACGACATCACCAAGAACTCAAAGTGCCCATATCTTGTCCGGAAGGCCGTCTTTGGAATATCCTTCTCCTTAACCCTCACCTGATGATAAGGGTTAGTCAAACAGGTCGTCAATCCTTGGAGGTGGATATTTGTTCTTTATAGTAAACTTATTCAACTGTCGATAATCGATACACATCCTTAACAGCCCGTCTTTCTTCCGCAAGAACAGGACTGGCCCACCCCAAGGTGAAGTGCTAGGCCTAATGAAGCCCTTATCCAGCAAGTCCTTCAATTGTACCTTCAACTCTCGCAACTCTGTCGGGGCCATCCTGTATGGAGGAATAGATATGGGTTGAGTGTCAGGAAACACATCAATGCTAAACTCAATCTCCCTTTCAGGAGGAAGGCCTGGGAGTACATCTGGGAAAACATCTGGAAATTCATTGACCACGGGGATCGATTTTAGAGTAGGTGGCTTCGCCTCCGCATCCCTAACGCGAACGAGATGATAAATGTAACCTTTTGATATCATCTTCCTTTCCTTAAGATAGTAAATAAACCTATATTTCGGTGTAGCAATGTTCACTTCCATTCGATGACGGGTTCATGAGGAAATTGAAACCTAACCATCTTCATATGACAATCAACATTTTCATAGCATGAGGCAACCATTCCATTTCCATTATACATCTAAATAAACCATTTCTAACTCAAATAAATTCGCCGAGGTTTGACGACTACAAATCATCATTGTGCAACCTCTATATACACTTCTAGCAATCACAGAATCTCCTATCGGAGTAGATACCGCAAGTGGTTTACTTATTAATTCAGGTTCAACGCCAAACTTATTAGCCACAAAGGGTGTAACATATGATAATGTAGATCTCGGATCAATCAGTGCATATACATCATGTAAAACACAGAAAATATACCTGTAACAACATCCGGAGACGGCTCGAGATCCTGTCGACCTACTAAAACATAGGTTCGATTTTGAGCACCACTCGAACTCGTCACTGCACCTCTAACTCTACCATGACCTGTCGACTTCTGAAAACCCCGTGCTGGAGGTCGAACTGATGAGGAAGAACTAGGCACAGATCCAGTCGATTGAGCCATACCACCACCTCCTCTATTAAGACAATCCCCTATCATATGGTCAGGTTGTCTGCAAGAATAGCACGCATCAGAACCTCGACGGCACAGTCCAAAGTGGACCTTGCCGTACTGATCACAATGGGGTGTTAGGGGTCTTGTCTGACAATTATCCCTATGATATTGCGATCATGATGCCCGCAAACTCTGAACTGGACCAGAATAGGTAAATCGATCATACCGAGGCCTCTGAAACTGTGGAGGAGCACTAGCTACAAGTGGTGCTGAACTCCTCGAATACTTGGGGCCTGACACTGCCTCCGAAGTCATCAGATACCCTACAAATCTCGCCCTCTTATGTTGGCCCCTATCCTGTTCCCTATCTGCCCTTTGCTGGTGCTTACGATCCTCTAAGGTCTGGGCATAAGCCTGAATAGGGGAAATATCCATGTCCTCCGCCAAGGAGGTTGTCGTGCACCTATTTATCAGATGTGGTCCCAACCCGTTCATGAACAGATGCACCCTATCACTCATCTCGGCCACCATATGTGGAGCATACCTTGCTAAAGAATCAAACTGCATAATATACTCCCGCACACTCATATTACCTTTTCTAAGGTTCAAGAACTTATCAGCTCTAGCTCGTCGTATCTCAACTGGAAAGTAGTGATGAAGAAAGGCCTTAGAAAATTCCTTCCACACAGTTGGAGGAGCGTTCGGACCCCTGGATCTCTCCCAACTGTCATACCAGAAAACTGCTAAATCCCATAACCGATAAGAAGCCAACTCTACTGCCACTGTATCACTAGCATGCATAACCCGCAGTGTACGATGAACCTGATCAATAAAAGTCGGCGGGTCCTCCTTGGGTCTGATCCGGTAAACACTGGAGGGTTTAGATAATAAAATCACAAACTCTCGTACTAATCAGTTTATTAACAGCATCGGTATTCTGCCTCTGAGCCTGAGCAGCTACCATCTAGTCAACAACTGCACCTCACTCCGCATATCCTGGTCCGCTTTGCCAGATGGAGGAACTGGTGGTGTTGGGTGCCTCCTAATATCCTCTCGAGGAGACGGAGTAGATGAGGTATGAGATGGAATTTCACTCTGAGCCTCACTTTGGCCTGCTCTGGCTATAGGCACCTGACTGGCACCCTCTCCCATAGCTATATCAAGTCTTCTACAAATCGCTTGCTTCCTAGTCGAAGGCATTACTGAAAGAAAACAAGGTGAATATCAAAGACGAACACTAAAGACTCAACTCTACGCACGATCTTGATTCAGGAAGAAGCTAACAACCTTAGATGTCATGTAGTCTCCTGATTATAAATGTGGCATGCTACACATCCATAATCAAGACTCTACTAGACACGGCTCATAGACAACCCGTAGGACAGACTTGCTCTAATACCAAGTTTGTCACGACCCAAACTGGAGGATCATGACTAGCACCCGGGCCATACTTGTCGAGCACCAACGTACATTTATCTAACTTTTCTTATTAATTTTAAGGACCGACGAAATCAATATAAATGGTAGATATGGATCATGAACAACCAACAATGAAAGATAATGGCATAAACATACATAACATGGGATGACAAGACTGCCAAGAAACTATACATAAGGTATGAACTACCACGCTGCCATGAAAGACTACAACAAAAATCAGTCGACGAGGCATATAAAACTATACATAAGTCGACACCTGTCTATGAGCCTCTAATAGAGCATAAGTGCTGAAACATTGCCAGAAAAGAGCCCCGACATACCCATAATGTCTATAACAAAAATGCATACCAAGACCACGGCAAGTTCGGAGAAGGGATCTCGCTAATAACTGCAGAACTGTGCAGCCTACTATGGTAGGGGAGCTGGGTCTACCTATCTAGCAGGACCTGCAGCACGACATGCAGCATCCACAAATAAAAAGGATGTCAGTACAAATAAAGTACTAAGTATGTAAGACAAGAAAGCATAAGTAAGAACAGTAATGTAAACAGGGATAGAGAATAGAAAACCTGTAACATTTGGGTACCTCTGAGGGCTACTAACATGAAATTCATGATACATATATATACACACACATAAACTTCTAAACATATGCCTCTGTGGGAATCATCATCATCATATTGTACCTGGCCGTAATAGGCTCGGTAAAAACGTACATGGCCATCATATGGCTCGGTAGAATCATACCCGGCCATGTGGAGCTTGGTAAAACCCAACTGATCGGTGGTTTCACAATAGGTTCCATACCCGGCCGACTATAGCGTGGCTCGGTAGAGTAAAATAGTTACTATATATAATGCATGCTGGACTCATTGGAATCATATTCTGAACCTTTCGGAGTGACGTAAGGTCGGTATTCTCCGTACACATTATTAGTACTAACTCTTCATCAAGAATCTTGTAAGAATCAAAAAGTACCAACAACATTGATAACATAAGAATAAGAGAAGCAACCTCAACATCAATTGTTCCATAAGAAGGGAAATAATGTAAGTACTGATAGCTCCTAAGAGTAGAGTATCTTTGGAAGCTCGTTCATTACCTTATGTACAATCGGAGTCATGCAAAAGAAGGAAAGGGATAGCCTCACATATCTTGTATATACTGCCCAACCTCAACCTATGCAAATGTCACAACTCCTTACTCTACAATAATAGAAATGACACTTTTGTCATAGTTTAAACATCATAGCTATTATGTATTGACCATATTTTATGATGAAACGGACAGCACCTCCCGTATTTATATGACTTCGCATAAGTCAAAACAATCACCAAACAGTCTAAACAACATTAATAATAATCATATTAAGCCTCCCAAAATAGTCTACCAACCAACAACATTACTACCCAACCTTTTGATATATATTTCACAAGTTCTAGCTTCAATAACTTAGCTACAACTTGGAAAATCTTGAATACATGTAGTGTAAGAGGTTCCTTACCTTTAAACAGAAAGAAAAACTCCAATTTGACCTTAATTTTCCACGAAATATCCCTCCAATGCTGTCAAAAGAACAAGGAAGCAAAACTAGCAATCAATTAGGGTTTTTCGGCACTAGAATCATTTAGAAGACTTGAAATCACCTAGGGTTGATATTAAAAACTTGAGGGAGTATTTAAAGAACATAAGCACATAAAAAACCCTCCCACATGATTTGTGTTGTTTTCGCTTTGTTTGGGTCTTGGATCATGAGAGAAACTTGAGAGAGTGCTTTTAGGGCTCTGGTCTAAATATAGTGAAAAAGAATGACTAAAAACGGGGTTGAGGCATATTTTATATAACCATATGTATTAAATCTCCTATGTGGGCCCCATAGAGAGCTGCTTGGCGAAGTCTCGCAAAAATACGAATATCTCTCTACTCTGAGATCGTATCGACGGACGCTTTAATGCGTTGGAAACTAGACTCATAGATATTCAATTTGGTGGGTATATCACCCCACAATTCCAAGTAAATTGGGATAAAAGCTTAGTAACATTTGACCTAAAGTTTAAGTAAAATTATGAACGTAAGTTGCGACAACTTTTTTTGACTTTTGTTTCATAACTCGTTTGACTTCAAGACTTATGGTTGGATATTATATGATTAAAATACCTTAAAATAAGACATCTTGATAATATTAAGCACATCTAGGTTTACCCAAAAATACAGGTTACAACATCCTTGATTCATTTAACTTCTAATACTTATTAACCACCCTTATACACCCTTGTATCATTTAAGACCTATAGGATTAACTTCTTATCATCTCAAAGAAAATATATTCTCATATTTACGTCGACTAACTTATGGCATGAACTAACGTACATGAATATGGGTTGTAACAGCAAATCCGAAACCGATTTGTGGTCTTTTTGGACAAGTGTGACATAAATAGGTGTAAAAAAAAGAGTGACCATTTTATATATAGCGCTCTTTAAAAGAGGGCTATACATATATAACTTATATATAAACCATGCTATGCGGGGTTGATTGGACAGTTAAGCATAGCGCGGTATATAACTGCGGTATATATGTATACTGCAGTTATATACCGCGCTATACTTGTTTAAATAAACGGTCTCTCTTCTTCCCCACATTCGGACCAGAATCCCTTCCCCCATTTTTATAAAAAGAACCAGCGGTCCCCCCCCCCCCCNAAACATTTATAGTGGACCCCACCCGTCACTCAAAAAGATAAGATAGTAGGTCCCACATCCTACCCAAGCCTTTCATTGTTGTGGTTCCATCGTTACGGGCTCAAATTTTCAATTTCATCGACTTTCCGAAAAACATAAATCGAGGTATTCTGATTTAGTTTATGTCGAAACTCGTATAATAATGCATATTAGTTGTTTTGAATGTGTTTCCATGTTGTTTTGTATTTTTTTGCGATTAAACTAGTATGTTATTTTTATCCGGACTAAGATATTAGTGTTCTAAAAAAATATGTAAAAATTGAAAAATCATTATTTTTTGTTAATAAAAATGTTAATAAATTTCTTTTATTATTTTATATGTATTTTTGTGAATGTTTTGTGATTAAAATGTATTTGTTGTTTTTATCTAGTTTAGATTATTTATTTGCTTAAAGACTTGTCACGACCCAAAATCTACAAAGGTCATGATGGCGCAGGACACCATCGTCAGGCAAGCCAATCATTAATTAATGAAAATAATTTCCTGCTTTATCATTTATGAAAAATCATTTCCTTTCACTTTATTACATATTAACTAAATAAAATCTGTTGAGTAAACAATGGTTTGAATATTCCATTTTTAGCAAATATATCCCAACACCTCCCAGAACCCGGTGTCACAAGTACATGAGCAATTTCTGAGAATTTTACAATTTCTACAAAGCTTGTCCGAAATACAAGTGGACAAGGAAATTAAAATAATGTAATACAGTACGAGGGAGACTCTGTCAGCTGCAGATCGCCTTCGGTTTATGTAGCTAGCCTAAGTCTCCAAATCCTCCACATCGCTATGAAAGTACATGTGCAATAAAAATGCACAGCAAGTCTAGCATGAGTACAAAAACGTGTACTCAGTAAGTCGCCCGCCTAACCTCAGAGAGGTAGTGGCGAGAGGTCAAATTAGACACTTGCTAGAGGTCAATTTAGTATATTCAAGTATGACGCTAATCATGATTATCATAGGCAATTTATTAAAACCGGGAATGAATAATATCAACTCTTTCCACATTTAACACTTTAAATCTTCAACATATTAATATCAATTAATCAACATGGGTGATTTGATCAAATAACAAATAATCAACCGGAAGGGACAAATTCTTCCAAAAATATTTAATAACTTTAAATCTCTGTCATTCCAGTTGACAACTTAAGATTCCAGGCCAGTAATCAGGCAAAATCACAGCAAATACACAGTAAATGTCATGCGCAAGCAATGCCGAGGGTCGAACGGCGCTGACCAAAAACAATAAAATGTGCACAGTCGAGGGTCAAACGGCTCGAACCATAGATGCACCTATCTGCCCCGCTCACGAATCGATCATGCGACGTGGTTATACATAAAACTACAGCAACCCCGCTCGCGAATCATACCTGTGACTCGGGTCCCCGTGTAAATATACATAAATACCGATTCATCCTGCTCGCAAATCATACATGCGACTTAGGCAACCAAAGTTACACATATTCACATAACAAATTCCGCATTTTTATCAAGAAAGCAGTTTTTCTTAGGAAAGTGGTAAAATTCTTCTTAAAGGAACATGAAGTATAGCTTTTAAATCTTTGTTTGAAACTCAGATGCCAAGTTTAATAATATTCCATAATGTAACCCTATCAGGTATACAATTCTCCACGGAGGAGTCAATTCTCGTGCTAAATAATTATGAAAGGTACACTCTAGTCTTCTTAGGAAATCAATTACCGATTCGATAGCATTTACAGCCTAATAGTAAGGACAGGATCACATGTACAACACGTAAGGCATGCTAGTGGATCATAGACTACCCGGACATGGCATAATAGTAGCTACGCACGGACTCCCGTCACCTCGTGCGTACGTAGCTCCCCGAAGATAATAGCACATGCTCAGTTAATTCACCTAGGGGGACAATTCCCCCTCACAAAATTAGAAAGGAGACTTACCTCGCTCCGAAATTCCATAATCGGCCTCCAAGCCCTTCCGATGACTCCAAACGTTGCACAACGCTCCGAAACTATCCAAACAACGACAAACCAATGAAAATATACTCTAATATTTGCAACATTTCCAAATTATATAATTTCCCAACTCCGCGCAGTGAAATGACAAAAATGCCCTCCGGCCCACATGCCCGGGATCCGAAATTTCTCGAAGATAAATTCTACCCATAGCTCCACTAGTTAGAATATACAAGTTACTCTAAATTCCATGCTCAAATTCGTGGCTAAAAATCCAAATTACCATTTCTAGGTCTTTCCTCAAAAATCCCAATTCGCCTACTAATTTCCATGTCTAATCCATGCATATAATCTTGTATTTAACTTTAAAACGGGAGGAATTTACTTACCCTTGTAATGCATGATGAAATCCCCCTTTGAAGCCTCCCAAAATCGCCATGCCAAGATGAAATAGTGAGGAAATGGGCAAAAATCACGGTTATAAACATTCTGCCCAGACGACCCCTTCTATGCGATCGCACTACCCTTCACGCGATCGCATAATCCAATCCCAAGAGCCCAAAAATTTCCTCTATACGATCACATACAAGACCTGCCATCGCATAGGACAACCCACCATCCTTCACAAATCCTTCTATGCGATCGCAAGAACTCTCTGCGATCACATAAGCAAATTCCCAGGGCCTCCAAATCTTCCTCTATGCGATCACATACACTACCACGCGATCGCATAGGCCAAATCCAAGCAGCCTCCAAATCCTTCTATGCGATCGCATACCCACTCACGCGATCGCATAGAGTAAAAACCTGTTGCACTCACACCAGAAAACCAGCAACCCTCTAAAGGTAAGAATCGACCCGTTGAGCATCCGAAACACGCCCGAGGCCCCCGAGACCTCAACCAAAATACCAACTAGTCCCAATACCTTATTCGAACTTAGTTGAGCCTTGAAATCACATCAAACAACACCGAAATCACTAATCGCAACCTGATTCAAGCTTAGTGAACTTAGAACTTTCAAACTTCCACATTCGATGCTGAAACCTATCAAATCACGTCCGATTGACCTCAAATTTTTCACACATGTCATATTAGACATTACAGACCTTCTCCAACTTCCGGAATCACATTCCGACCCCCAAAATAAAAATTTCCACTTCCGGTCGGATTTCTCAAACACCTTCAAATTTCTATCTTTAGCCAAATGGCTTCAAAATGACCTCTGGACATCCGAATTCACTTCTGATCGCACTCCCAACTCCGAATCTTCATACGAAGCTATTCTCAGACTCGGAATCCCAAACGGACACCAATATCACTGAAATGCGCTTCAAGCCAAACTTAGGAAATTCCTTCAAAAATACTGACTTCCACAATATACGCTGAAACACTCCCAGGTTATCCAAAACCCGATCCGGACATACGACCAAGTCCAAAATCATCATACGAACCTTCTGGAACCTTCAAATCCTAATTCAGAGGTCGTTTCCTCAAAATTCCAATCTTAGTTGATTCTTCCAACTTAAAGCTTCTGAAATGAGAATTTTCTTTCCAAATCAACTCTAAACTTTCCGAAATTCAATTCCAACCACACCTACAAGTCATAATACCTGATATGGAGCTGCTCAGGACTTCAAACCACTGAACAATGCGCTAGAGCTCAAAACGACCTGTCGGGTCGTTACGTTCTCCCACACTTAAACTGATGTTCGTCCTCGAACGTGCTAAGAACTTCTCTGGAGTTATCTAAAATCACTGTTTAACACCTCGTGCACCTGCCCATGCTACCACAACCCAGTTGAGTACATTAGCTTGATCAAACCTGGAGATTTCTTCTTTATCCATATAATAAGTTCAGAATCCAGTTCCAACACTTGAAATTTCTCTGCCAGACCTAGTTATGTATAAACACCGTATCTACTATCCCACCCATCACTCAAAAACATAAGATAGTAGGTCCCACATCCTACCCAAGCCTTTTATTGTTGTGGTTCCCTCGTTTCGGGCTCAAAATTTCAATTTCATCGACTTTCCGAAAAACATAAATCGAGGTATTCCGATTTAGTTTAGGTCGAAACTCGTATAATAATGCATATTAGTTGTTTTGAATGTCTTTCCATGTTTTTTTGTATTTTTTTTGCGATTAAACTAGTATGTTATTTTTATCCGGACTAAGATATTAGTGTTCTAAAAAAAATATGTAAAAATTGAGAAATCATTATTTTTTGTTAATAAAAATGTTAATAAATTTCCTTTATTGTTTTATATGTATTTTTGTGCATGTTTTGTGATTAAAATGTATTTGTTGTTTTTATCTAGTTTAGATTATTTATTTGCTTAAAGACTTGTCACGACCCAAAATCTACAAAGGCCGTGATGGCGCCGGACACCACCGTCAGGCAAGCCAATCATTAATTAATTGAAATAATTTCCTGTTTTATCATTTATGAAAAATCATTTCCTTTCACTTTATTACATATTAACTAAATAAAATACGTTAAGTAAAACAATGGTTTGAATATTCCATTCTTAGCAAATATATCCCAACACCTCCCAGAACCCGGTGTCACAAGTACATGAGCAATTTCTGAGAATTTTACAATTTCTACAAAGCTTGTCGGAAATACAAGTGGACAAGGAAATTAAAATAATGTAATAAAGTACGAGGGAGACTCTGTCAGCTGCGGATCGCCTCCGGTTGATGCAGCTCGCCTAAGTCTCCAAATCCTCCACATTTCTATGAAAGTACCTGTGCAATAAAAATACACAGCAAGTGTAGCATGAGTATAAAAACAGCGTGTACTCAGTAAGTCGCCCGCCTAACCTCAGAGAGGTAGTGGCGAGAAGTCAAACTAGACACTTGCTAGAGGTCAATTTAGTATATTCAAGTATGACGCTAAGCATGATTATCATAGGAAATTTATTAAAATCGGGAACAAATAATATCAACTCTTTCCACATTTACCACTTTAAATCTTCATCATATTAATATCAATTAATCAACATGGGTGATTTTATCAAATAACAAATAATCAACCAGAAGGGACAAATTCTTCCAAAAATATTTAATAACTTAAATATCTTTCATTAGAGTTGACAACTTAAAATTTCAGGCCAGTAATCAGGCAAAATCATAGCAAATACGCAGTATATGTCATGCTCAAGCAATGGCGAGGGTCGAACGGTGCGGACCAAAAATAATAAATTGTGCACTGCCGAGGGTCGAACGGCTCGAACCATAGATGCATTTATCTGCCCCGCTCGCTAATCGATCATGCGACGCGGTTATACATAATACTAAGGCTACCCCGCTCGCGAACCATACCTGTGACTCGGGTCCCCGTATAAATATACATAAATATCGGGTCATCCTGCTCGCGAATCATACATGCGACTCAAGCACCCAAAGTTACACATATTCACATAACAAATTCTGCATTTTTATTAAGAAAGCAGTTTTTCTCAGGAAAGTGGTAAAATTCTTCTTAAAGGAACATGAACTATAGCTTTTAAATCTTTCTTTAAAATCAGATGCCAAGTTTAATAATACTCCATAACGTAACCCTATTAGGTATACAAATACCCATGGAGGAGTCAATTCTCTTGCTAAATAATTATGAAAGGTACACTCTAGTCTTCTTAGGAAATCAATTACCGGTTCGATAGCATTTACAGCCTAATATTAGGGACAGGATCACATGTACAACACGTAAGGCATTCTAGTAGGTCCTAGACTACCCGGACATGGCATAATAGTAGCTACGCACGGACTCCCAACACCTCGTGCGTACGTAGCCTCCCGAAGATAATAGCACATACTTAATTAATTCACCTGGGGGAAATTCCCCCTCAAAAAGCTAGAAAGGAGACTTACCTAGCTCCGAAATTCCATAACTGGCCTCCAAGCCCTTCTGATGACTCCAAACGTTGCACAATGTTCCGAAACTATCCAAACAACGACAAACCAATGAGAATATACTCTAATATTTGCAACATTTCCAAATTATATAATTTCCCTACTCCGCTCAGTGAAATGACCAAAATGCCCTCGGGCCCACGTGGTCGGAATCCGAAATTTCTCGAAGATATATTCCACCCATAGATCCACTATTCCAAATATACAATTTACTCTAAATTCCATGCTCAAATTCGTGGCTAAAAATCCAAATTACCATTTCTAGGTCTTTCCTCAAAAATCTCAATTCTCCAACTAATTTCCATGTCTAATCCATGCATATAATCTTGTATTTTAACTTTAAAATGGGAGGAATTTACTTACCTTGTAATGCAGTATGAAAATCCCCCTTTGAAGCCTCCCAAAATCGCCATGCCAAGATGAAATAGTGAGGAAATGGCCAAAAATCACGGTTATAAACATTCTACCCAGACGACCCCTTATATGCGATCACACTACCCTTCACGCGATCGCATAATCCAATCTCAAGAAGCCCCGAAAAATTTCCTCTGTGCAATCGCATACAAGACCCTGCGATCGCATAGGACAACCCAGCAGCCTTCACAAATCCTTCTATGCGATCGCAAAGAACTCCCCGCGATCGCATAAGAAAATTCCCAGGGCCTCCAAATCTTCCTCTACGTGATCGCATACACTGCCACGCGATCGCATAGGCCAAATCCAAGTAGCCTCCAAATCCTTCTATGCGATCGCATACCCACTCACGCGATCGCATAGAGTAAAAATTTGTTGCACTTACACAAGAAAACCAGCAACTCTCTCAAGGCAAGAATCAACATGTTGAGCATCCGAAACATGCCCGAGGCCCCCGAGACCTCAACCAAAATACCAACCAGTCCCAATACCTCATTCGAACTTAGTCGAGCCTTGAAATCACATCAAACAATACCGAAATCACTAATCGCAACCCGATTCAAGCTTAGTGAACTTAGAACTTTCAAACTTCCACATTCGATGCCGAAACCTATCAAATCACGTCTGATTTGACCTCAAATTTTGCACACATGTCATATTCGACATTACAGGCCTGCTCCAACTTCCTAAATTTCATTCTGACCACGATATCAAAATTTCCACTTCTGGTCGGATTTCTCAAAAACCTTCAAATTTCTATCTTTAGCCAAATGACTTCAAAATGACCTCCGGACATCCGAATTGACTTCCGATCGTGCTCCCAACTCCAGAATCACCATACAAAGCTATTCCCAGATTCGGAATCCCAAACGGACATCAATATCACTGAAACGCTTTAAGCCAAACTTAGGAAATTCCTTCGTAAATGTTGACTTCCACAATATACGCTGAAACGCTCCCGGGTTATCCAAAACCTGATGCGGACATACGCCCAAGTCTAAAATATTCATACGAACCTGCTGGAAATTTCAAATCTTGATTCGGAGGTCGTTTCCTCAAAATTCCAATATTAGTTAATTCTTCCAACTTAAGGCTTCTGAAATGAGAATTTTCTTTCCAAATCAACTCTAAACTGTCCGAAATTCAATTCTGACCACACCTACAACTCATAATACCTGAAATGGAGCTGCTCATGACTTCAAACCATTGAACGATGCGCTAGAGCTCAAAACGACCGGTCGGGTCGTTACAAGACTAGTGCCCTTTTAGTGTAGTAAAATGTAGAGCCTTTTAGCGTAGAATCCCTGTAGTTTAAGTATCTCTTTCTGATGACCCAAGGGGTCATTTTAAAATTTTAGACTCTGTTCCATGCTTAATTTCCATAAAAAAACATATTTTAAATACCTCGATTTGTGTGCGCAGTCCGGGCGTGAAACCTTAGAGATTTTATGTGAAAATATGAGAAGTGATTTCTAGAATTTAAATTTGATTATAGTTGACTTTGGTCAACATTTTGAGTAAACGGACCCGGATCTGTGTTACGACAATCCCGGGAGGTCCGCAGTAAATTATGGGTCTCGGGCGTATGCCCGGAAATGAATTCCGAGGTCCCAAGCTTTAGAAATAAATTTTTGAAAGAAATTATTTTGCTGAAATATTTATGAATTAAAGAAAAGAAATAATGTTTGAAATCATTGGTATCGGGCCCGTATTTTGGTTCCGGAGCCCGTACAGATTTGTTATGATATTAAAAGGGTAACTGTGAAATTTGGTGAAAAACAAAGTTCGTTTGACGTGATTCGGACATCCGGTTGAAGAGTTATGAACTTTAAGAGTTCTTGTTGAAAATGATGAGTTTTAAGGTTTAATTCATATTTTTACATGTTATTTTCATGATTTGATCGAACGAGCAAGTCCGTATGATGTTTTTAGACTTGCGTGCATGTTTTGTTTAGAGCCCCGAGGGCTCAGGTGAGTTTCGGGTAGGCCACGAGGTGTTTTACACTTAAAGAGAATTGCTGGTTTTCATTTTTTGGTGTCCAGGTCTGTTGTTCTATGCGATCGCATAGAAAGGTCCGAGATCGCATAGTGTAAGTCTGAGGGCCTCCTTTTTGTTCTATGCGAGTGCACTCCTTTCTATGCGAACGCACAGCATTAAAACAAGCCTGGAGGAGGGGAGGCCAGTACTCTATGCGATCGCATCCCTCCCCACGCGAACGCATTGCCCAGCCCCCTTACCCTATGCGAACGCATCCCTTTGAGTGTGATCGCATAGGTCTTCATCCCAGCTAATATAAATACTCTTCTAAAAACGGGCAGACCTTCTTCTTCACCATAGTTTCGAGGTTTACAGCCCTAAGAGCGATTTTGTTCAACAAGTATCATCCCCAAGCCATAGGTAATCAATTCTAAACTTTGTTCTTTCAATTCCTTACTGTTTTTCATCACTTTTTAAGTAAAAACTAAGAATTTTCATGGTAAAAATTGAGGGTTTAGGTAGAATTAGGAAATTTTGTAAAAATCAAATTTTTACGTCGAATTAAGGTCGGATTTCAGAACTAGTAGTATATTTCGATTCGTGGGTGAATGGGTAAACGTAATTTTGTCTGAACCCCGAGTTAAGACCAAGCAGGCCCGAGGTCAGGTTTTCACTTTTTTTGAGAAAACTTAGGAAAAGTCATATTTTTCAATAAAGTTAGTTCCTTTAGCATAAATTGATGATATTGAGTTAATTATGATTAGATTCGAGAAAATTAGCGGTGAATTCAAAAGGATAAGTTGTAATTGAGCAGTGAGTGGCCTACAAAATTGAGGTAAGTGTTTGGTGTAACTTTGACTTGAGGGAATAGGGGTCCCCACTTGTTTGCTATGTGAAATGCATGTGTGTGGTGTATAGGTGAAGTGACGAGTATCTATGCACGTCCAAATTGCCTGTTAAACATGATCCCTTTCTCGTTCCCAACTTAATTGATTCTTGTCTTAATTGTTCTATGTTCATTATTTTTTCTATGACTACTTGGCCTTGTTGTTTTGTAGTTAAATAACTTTGTGGGTATTTTGGAAAGAGTATTGGTTGTTTTAGCTAGTTCCCTTATGGTACAAAACGGTTGAGTGGTTTGGCATTGTTTTTGCGAGGTATATATATATATATATATATATGCATATTTATGTTCCTATTGGGTTCATGGTTGAGAGGATATTGATGAAGTTATGAGAAAAATACAGTTCTTGTTTATAATTGTTGAGACAAAAATATTGTGAAAGGCTTGGCCTAAATTGTGAAATTTATGAATAAATTGATATGAGATGTCTGGTGGGAGCAGGTTGCACGCCGCAACAAGGAGTGATAAGGGTGGACAGGTGGGATCGGGTTGCACGCCGCAACAGGAGTAATAAGGGTGATATATTTAGGGAGGAGCAATAAGGGTGGACAGGTGAGAGCGGGTTGCACGCCGCTACAAGGAGCAATAAGGGAGGACATTTATATTTTTACTGAATTTCAAAGAAAATAAAGATTTGAAAGGCTTAAATGTTCATTTTACTATTTTTTTCATATTTTTGCACTGCTTTTATTTAAGTTAAAGTTTGGAAATTTCGAAATTTTGTGAGATTTTGTTATAGCTGAGACCTAGAAAAGGCGATTGAGTATTTTAATTGTCGTTGTAGTTATTGTTTATTTGCTTTAGATTTATTCCGTACATATATTATTGTCACAGGTTATATTGTTAATGCCCCGCCGTAGCCTCATCACTACTTCGTCGAGGTTAGGCTCGGCACTTACTCAGTACATGGGGTCGGTTGTACTGATACTACACTCTGCACTCTTTTGTGCAGATCTAGGTATCGGCCAGTTGTAGAGATATTTAGAGCGGTTATTCATTTACGCAGAGACACGAGGTATATATGCAGGAGTCCGCAGATCCTTAGAGTCTTCTCCCAGTTTTTATAAAACTATTTTATTATATTCAGGACAATTGTACTATTTCTTTCAACCCAGTATTTGTATTATTCTTTAGTAGTTCGTGAATTGTGACACCAGACTCTGGGGTAGTTCTAGGTTTATTTATATAATTAGTTTGTGGCTCGGTTTAACTGATTTTTTATTATTTTATATTTGGAACTATTTTTATTGAAAGCCATTAGATCAAGTTTAATTTAAAATTATTTTATCTTGTTTAAATGGTTAATTAAAGAAAATAGTTAAGCGAACTCTAACATTGGATTGCCTAGCAAGTGTGGTGTTAAGTGCCATCAAGATCCCTAAGGTTGGTAATTTGGGTCGTGACAAGTTGGTATCAGAGCACTAGGTTGCTTAGGTCTCACAATTCACGAACAAGCTTACTAGAGTCTGAAGGATCGGTACAGAGACGTCTGTACTTATCTTTCGGAGGCTATTGAGTTAGGAAACAACTCCTTTTTTATTTCTACTCTATCGTGCGATTCTTGTATCCCAAATACTTATTATATTCTTATGTTCTCTCACAGATGGAGAGAACACGTGCTTCATCTTCCGCTGACCAGCATTCCGATCCTCCAACAGCAGCAGCAGCAACTCCTACTAGGGGTAGAGGCCGAGGCCACGCTAGAGGCCGGGGCAGGGGCAGGGGTAGGACTCAGCCTGTTGCTTAGGCAGCATCCCCAGCTACGGAACCTCAGATTGATATTGATGAGGGGGTTCCGGCTCAGACTGTTCCAGCGGGACCAGCTCAGGTTCCCGAGGGGTTTATTGCTACCCCGGTCCTTCAGGATGCTTTGGTCCGTTTAGTGGGCTTGATGGAGAGTGTGACCCAGACGGGCACATTCCTTGTTGCTGCAGCCGTATCTCAGGCTGGAGGCGGGTTCCAGACTCCTGCTACCCACACTATAATCCAGACTAATCCTCAGTTTCAAACCCCAATAGCCAATCCCGTTGGGGTAATTCAGCCAGTTGCAATAGTGCCGCCCGTTAATGGAGCAGCTATGTCTACCGATGCTTTATGGAGGTTGGACAGGTTCATTAAGTTATTTCTTGTTCACTTCAGTGGTGCTACTTCAGAGGACCCTCGGGAATATCTGGATAGTTGTCATGAGGTGTTGCGAAATATGGGTATTTTGGAGACCAATGGGTTCGATTATGCTTCTTTTCAGATGACTGGTTCTGCCAAGAAATGGTGGAGGGATTTTCTGTTGACTAGACCAGTTGGATCACCTGCTCTGACTTGGGATCCGTTCTCTCATCTCTTTCTGGAGAAGTTCTTGTATGTTCTACTCGAGAGGATAAGCATTGTCAGTTTGAGGGACTTCAGTAGGGCAGCATGAAAGTGACCCAATATGAGACTCGTTTCGTGGATTTAGCTAGACATGCCATTCTTTTATTGCCCACAGAGAGGGAGAGGGTCAAACGGTTTATTGATGGCCTTTCTCAGCCCATCAGGTTGCAGATGGCCAAGGAGACAGGGACCGAGATTTCTCTTCAGGATGCTGCTAATATAGCTAGGAGGGTTGAGTCAGTTCTTGTGATGGGAGGTCAAGGGTCAGACAAAATACCTCGTCATTCCGGTAGATTCAGCGGTGCCTCGTCTGGAGGCGGAGATAGTCAGAGTAGAGGCCATTCTTCCAGGCCATTTAATTCAGTACTTCTGACGTCCCATGGTGCTTCAGGAGGTCGTGTATCTTACTTGCCTTATCCTGATCAGTCAGCCCCGATCAGAGCACCTCCTCTTCAGAGTTATTATCGTTGTCAGCCAGTTCGTCATGGTCAGCCTCAATATAAGGATGGTTGTTCTGAGTGTGGTGAGTATGGGCACATTCGGAGGTCTTGTCCAAAATTCTTCGGTAATCAGCCTCAAGACCAGAATTCTCGTGCCATAGTTCCGGGTAGGGGTCAAGTAGTCAGAGGTAGAGGTCAGAATGTTAGAGGTGGAGGTCAGCATGCTAGAGGTGGAGGCCAGCCCGCTAGAGGTGGTGGCCAGCCCGTTAGAGGTGGAGGACCACATCTCAAGGGTCCTCCTGGTGATGCAGTTCAGGGTGGTGGGGCCCAGCCCCGGCTATATGCATTTCCAGCCAGGCCCGAGGCAGAGTCCTCTAACGCTGTTATTACAAGTATCATCTCAGTTTGTGATAGAGGTGCTTCAGTTTTGTTTGATCCGGGGTCTACTTACTCGTATGTTTCATCCTATTTTGCCTCGTATTTGAATGTGCCCCGTAATTCCTTGAGTGTTCCTATTTCTGTGTCTACATCGGTGGGGGATGCTATTGTGGTAGATTGAGTATACCGTTCGTGCGTGGTAGTCATAGAAAGTCTTGAAACTAGTGTGGATCTTTTACTTCTAGACATGGTTGATTTTGATGTTATATTGGGCATGGATTGTTTGTCGCCCTATTATGCCATCTTAGACTGTCACGCTAAGATAGTAACCTTAGCATTGTCGGGGTTGCCTCGATTAGAATGGAAAGGGACTCCTGGTCATTCTCCCAACCAGGTAATTTCATATGCCAAGGCTCGCCGCATGGTGGAGAAAGGGTGTTTGGCTTATTTGGCCCATGTTCGTGATTCCGATGTTGAGGTTTCTTCTATAGAGTCAGTTTTTATCGTGCGTGAGTTTCCTGAGGTATTCCCTGCAGACTTGCCGGGTATGCCACCCGACAGGGATATTGATTTCTATATTGATGTGGCTCCGGGCACTCAGCCCAGTTCCATTCCTCCATATCGGATGGCCCCACCAGAGTTGAAAGAATTAAAAGAACAGTTGCAAGACTTTCTAGATAAGGGTTTCATAAGACCCAGTGTCTCATATTGGGGTGCACCGATTTTGTTTGTAAAGAAGAAAGATGGATCGATGAGAATGTGTATAGATTACCGACAGCTGAATAAAGTTACTATCAAGAATAAATATCCGTTTCCGAGAATTGATGACCTATTTGATCAGCTTCAGGGTGCTAGAGTATTTTCAAAAATTGACTTGAGGTCAGGCTATCATCAGCTAAAGGTTAAGGCATCTGATATTCCTAAGATAGCCTTTCGGACGAGGTATGGGCATTATGAATTTTTGGTTATGTCATTTGGGCTGACTAATGCTTCAGCAGCCTTTATGGACTTAATGAATCGGGTTTTCAAGCCTCATCTGGACTCTTTCGTGATCATGTTCATTGATGACATTCTTATATACTCCCGCAGTCGGGAAGATCATGAGCAGCATCTCCGTATAGCACTCCAGACTTTGAGAGATAATCAGTTGTATGCTAAGTTTTCAAAATGTGAGTTTTGGTTAGATTCAGTAGCCTTTTTGGGTCATATTGTATCAGCTGAGGGTATTCAGGTTGATCCTAAGAAGATAGAGGCAGTCAAGAACTAGCCTAGACCCACTACAGCTACGGAGATTAGGAGTTTCTTGGGTTTGGAAGGTTACTTCTGTCGTTTTGTGGAGTGGTTCTCGTCCATAGCAGCCCCAGTGACTAAATTGACTCAGAAAGGTGCCCCATGTAAATGGTCAGATGAGTGCGAGGTGATATTTCAGAAGCTCAAGACAGCCTTGACTTTAGCACTGGTGTTGGTGTTACCATCAGATTCGGGTTCTTTCACGGTGTATTGATATGCTTCCCTAGTTGGTCTTGGAGCAGTGTTGATGCAGGATGGCAGGGTTATTGTGTATGAGTCTCGACAACTGAAGGTCCATGAGAAGAATTATCCCGTTCATGACTTATAGTTGGCAGCCATTGTTCATGCATTGAAAATTTGGAGGCATTATCTTTATGGCGTGCCGTGTGAAATTTTTACTGACCATCGCAGCCTCCAGTACTTATTCAAGAAGAAAGATCTAAATTTGATGCATCGGAGATGGTTAGAGTTGCTAAAATATTATGATGTCACCATATTGTATCACCCAGGGAAGGCTAATGTGGTGGCCGATGCATTGAGTAGAAAGGCGGCGAGTATGGGCAGCCTTGCGTATATTCCAATTGGTGAGAGACCGTTTGTTGCAGACATTCAGACGTTGGCTAATCAGTTCGTGAGGTTGGATATTTCGCCCAGCAGGGTTATAGCTTGTACAGTCGCTCGGTCTTCTCTAATTGATCGTATCCGGGAGCGGCAGGATGATGACCCACATTTGGCGGTCCTTAGGGACACAGTTCGGCACAGTGATGCCAAGCATGTTACAGTTGGAAATGATGGTGTTTTGAGGATGCAGGGTCGTTTATATGTGCCTAATGTTGACGGCCTTCGTGAGTTGATCCTTGAGGAGGCTCACAGTTCCAAGTATTCGATTCATCCAGGTGCAACCAAAATGTACCAAGACTTGAGACAGCATTATTGGTGGAGAAGAATGAAGAAGGACATTGTTGCGTATGTGGCTCGTTTCTTAAATTGTCAGCAGGTAAAGTATGAGCATCAAAGACCTGGTGGTTTGCTTCAGCAGATAGAGATTCTTGAGTAGAAGTGGGAGCGTATCACTATGGACTTTGTTGTTGGGCTTCCATGGACCCAGAGGAAATTTGACGCAGTTTGGGTTATTGTAGATAGGCTGACTAAATCAGCACATTTCATTCATGTGGCAACTACTTATACTTTAGATCGGTTGGTTGAGTTATATATCCGAAAGATTGTTCGCCTTCATGGTGTGCCGGTGTCTATCATTTCCGATCGGGGTACGCAGTATACATCGCACTTTTGGAGAGCAGTTCAGTGTGAGTTGGGCACCCGAGTAGAGCTGAGTACAGCATTTCACCCTCAGACTGACGGGCAGTCCGAGCGTACCATTCATATTTGGAGGATATGTTATGCGATTGTGTTATTGACTTTGGGGTTTCGTGGGATCATTTCTTACCGTTAGCGGAGTTTTCTTATATAATAGTTATCAGTCGAGCATTCAGATGGATCCTTATGAGGCGTTATATGGTAGACGGTGCA
>ML369348.1:0-38469 GCA_005239525.1 Nicotiana knightiana
GTATCAGAAAATTGGAAAATAATTTTAAAATAAATTGGATGATCAAATTGCCGTGACAAACCACCGAGAAGGAAGTAATAAGCAGTGTTTTAAAAGGCGTGGGCGTAAGACGAGGCGCTTTACATATGCCTCAGCGAGACGTAAGCCCTGAGGCACGGGGCGTAAGCCTCATAGGTGTTTAGTTTTTAATATTTTATAAAATAATATAATTACAGTAAATATTTATAAACAAGTAAAATTGATATATATATACATATATATATATATATATATATATATATATGCTTCATCCCCACAAAAAACTAGTCAAAAGCTCAAGTAACTTGAATTGAAAAGAATAAAGTTTTCTACAACGAGAAACAAAAAAGATGATTAACCTGCAATTTTAACTTTGAACTTGTTGTTATGAAGGAGAATGGAGTTATCTTTGTATTTGTTACAAAAATTGAATATTCGTTGCTTTTGAGAGATATTAACAGACTAGCGGACAAGATAAAGAATTGGGAAAGATCATGAATTGGGGATTCAATCAGTAAAAAAGGTCTTCACTTTTAAATTTAATACATTGCAATTCCTTTTTAAAACTTTTGAGTAATTACTAAGCTGAATTTTGAGAATTTGGGTATTAGTGAAGGATTTATTCAACAATTTTTATTTTAATTTGAAAAAATCTAAAAAAAAATACGCCTCAAACGCCCGAGCGTACGCCTCAAACACCCGGGCATACGCCTCTTGAGACTTTAGTCCCACACCATTGCCCCAGGACGATTTTGGTGCGCCTCGCCCCGAAAACGCCTTTTAAAACACTGGTAATACAGCTCATCAATTTCCAATAAAGGAAGGGAATACTTAATGTCAACTAGAGCATCATTGAGAAGGGAAGCGAGAGAAAGTACAAATAATTCAACTAACGGTTACAGCGATTCAATTGCTATTAAAATGGGTCATTAAAGTTGCAGCCATTGAATTAAAATAATGGGCACTAAAGTTGCATAAGTGCCTTTTGGTTGCAGAATAGTCTTTACATGTTCCAAACATGGCATAGTGCATCGCTGACTTGTTGTGTAAGGGAGTTGCTCAATTTAGGCATGAATGATTATGAGTGTAGTGACTTGTTAACAATTAAACTCGCATTCCTCTATCACGGTAATATTTTATCCTTAACTCTTAGCTTTACCTTAATCTCAAATTAAGAAAGAGGATTCGCACACGCTAGTATGCTTTACTGCGTTTCAAATTAACATGGCTATGTATCCGTCGGCGTAATATACCTATGATCCATAAATTAAAGAGCAAAGCACGTGTGAACACGGTTTAATTAAACTCCTTAAAAAAAATTTCAAACAGCAAAATAAGATCTCACATAAAATATATAAATTATTTATAAGGTGAGAAATAATTAAATAATTAGTAAAAATATTTTAACAAGAATAATAAAGTCATATTAATATTGACAATCGGAATAATGAGTATTTTATAGGTTGTCTATAAAAGGATAGTCGAAACATTGTTATAAAATATTGAGATAAGATCTTATTTATTAAAAAAAATGATAAGAAAAATCTCACTTTAGAATACGAGAAATAGATTTGAAGTTACTACTGAAATACTCTTATAGTTAACACTACTAAAAATTCGGGAAAAAACGACCAAAATTGGTCTGTCAAGAAAAGCGACCAAAGTTGGTCGCTAAACTGGAAAAATTATTAAAAAATAATTCTAAATACATTAGCGACCAAATGGTCAAAATGTTGAGTGGACTGGTCAGACTTGCTTGGTCAAAGAAATATTGAATTTTGCGACCAACTTTGGTCGCTAAAGTGGGACACTGTTATAAAAATTTAGTAATTATATTATTATTTAAAAAAATTATAAAATATAAATAAATATAATTTAAAATTAGTGACCAAAGTTGGTCGCTTAAGAAAGGGGAAGCAGATAGAGACCAACTTTGGTCGCTAATCTGGGACCCAGTTATAAAATTTTAATAATTATATTATTATCTAAAAAAATTTATAAAATATAAATAAATATGATTTAAATTAGCGACCAAAGTTGGTCGCTTAAGAAATGGGAAGCAGATAGAGACCAACTTTGGTCGCTAATCTGGGACCCAGTTCTAACGTTTAACCATTATATTATTATTTGAAATATTATATAAAATATAAAATAAATCTGACTTAAATTGAGCGACCAACTTTGGTCGCTAATTTTAATTTCTGGATAATTAGCGACCAAAGTTGGTCGATTTTCAGGTAAACATTGGTCAAAATTAAAAATCACTTTTATATTTACTATCTAAATAATATAAATGTAATGCGTTAACACTTTTGTAATACAAGATATGAATACACTAAAATATACTCTATATGCTATATATGTTGTTAAAATTGTACAACAAAGCGTATTTTTCATATATATATATATATATATATATATATATGTATAGACACACACACACACAAAGACACTTCACTGTAATACTATAACGTATATCTTGTTATATATAATATATATTAGTGTGTGTATATATATAACACACACACTTCTTGCTGCTTTAACTGCATATATAGCATGTTATAGTATATGGTTCTATATTCATTAGTTGTATTATAACAGAATTAATGAATTACATTCATTCATCACTAGGTTATACGTCGATGAATCAATTATAACAAATTAATTGGTATAGGTCGTGACGTTTTGTTTTGAATATTCAACGATGCATCTGAGTAGGTTATAAGTCGATGAATCAATTTACACACAGGTATATTTGATGAAAAATTATATATACTAATTAGGATCTTGACAAGTCAATCAATCCATCTGTGTCACAGCCACTCGGGTCACAGCCACGGGGTCACAGCCCTCAGTATCATAGCCATCAGTATCATATCCTCTTGCGGTCGATCCAGCTATGTCGCAGTCACAGGAATCACAACCATTTTCATCAGTGACTCCATCTATTTCAGGCCTTCGCTTGTGAGATAGTAGCTCTGACCCCCCTACACCTTCCACACATGCCTCTGAGGCAGGATCATCATAGTCCCTGAGGGTGATGGGTAAGAGTAATTTGTTATTTTTACGTTTATTATTTTGTACAATTTGTATTAAGATATTAATGTGTTTTTTTTTTGTTAAATTGCAGGTTCATCCCGAGTAATATTACTACGAGGATAATCACCAAAGCCATCAGAAAGCTTTATGAATCCCCTTATACGAATTGGAGTGAATTCCCATTCTCGCTGAAGGAGCAAATTTTCAATGAATTTAAGGTATAAATGTTCTTTTAAGCAGTATAATTATTTATATTTATGATATTTCCATATAATATTTAACTTTTGAAATACAGAGCAAGTGTGTGTGGGAACACCGCTATAGCGATGAAGTGGCTGCAAATTTTAATCTCAAAGCTCGGAAGCGGTTGTCGCATAGTTTCTCCTTAGCTAGACAGTTCAATCAGAAGCCTGACTGGTTGCTTCAACATTTATGGGAGGATTTGCAAAGGCAATGGCTTACCGCAACCTTTTTACAGAAGAGCGAAAAAGGAAAGAAAGCTCGCGCATCCGAGAAGGGAGGCTCCTTGCACACTAGAGCTGCGATCAGCCAAGGGACAATAAAAAGAAGATTGGTACGTAATTGATTAATTTATTTTAATTTTCAAAGTATATCTATTCTGTTTATTAACTAAAATTTATGAGTTTTCAGGAAAAGAAGTTGGGGCGTCAAATGAAGCAAGATGAGCTATTCAAGGAGACTCATATTGTCAAGAAGAAGAAAGAGACGGATCAAGAAAGGTGGATCGAGGGCCGAGCCTTGACTGTACATGTAAGTTTTCACTTTTCATTAAGTATTTTGATTTACTCTTATATAAATTTTGAAATAATAATTCAATGCAATTTTTCTTATAGGGTCGCTTCACAGCTGACATGGAGGAATTCATACGCAGTCAGCCACCTAATGAGTCGGGCAAGGAAATCCAACTTTCGGACGAGTATGCTGAAAGAATATGGATGGAGGCTGCTGGCGGTGCAAAATGGGGGAAGGTATACGAACTTCCTACTAAGAAGTTTCATCGCTATCAGTGTGGAATGAAAGGAATAGGGACTTCCTCGCAAGGTGAGCAACTTGATGTAGAGAGCCTCTCCGCTATGCGGGAGACTGTGACAAAGCTCACAACCGAGCTAGACGCGGCCAAGGGAAGAGAAAAGCTTAGAGATGCTCAGTACGTTGGCATACAAGCTCAGTACTATGGTATGCAAGCTCGACTAAAAGTTCTCCTAGCTTCTGGAGCTTTTCCAATTCCCCGGTCTCGCGAGTAAAAATTTTGCTAAAATAATATGATTTAATATGCTCAAACAAAACAGATCACAACGCTATATGTTGAGTATTTTTTAATATTGGTCATAAAAAAATACAAGTGACAAAACGAAGATATTGGGTTATTACAGTATAGAAAAATATTAAAGCATGTTATCCATTATGAGATTTGAAAAATAGTTTCATGTCCTGCTTCTTAATTAATATCCACTATTTATTTATAATTTCTATATAAAAGATTTAATTTTAAAGTTATTTGTACATAATCTAAATAACCCAAATTAGAATTAGACATGGTTTATGTCCGCATGTTACGCAGGTACTAATATTAGTTGCTATTAAAATGGGTCATTAAAGTTACACCATTGAATTGAAATAATGAGTCACTAAAGTTGCATAAGTGCCTTTTGGGTTGCAGAATAGTCTTTACATGTTCCAAACATGGCATAGTGCATCACTGACTTGTGCAAGGGAGTTGCTCAATTTAGGCATGAATGATCATAAGTCTAGTGACGTGTGAACAATTAAACTCAGCATTCCTCTATCACGATAATATTTTATCCATAACTCATAACTTTACATTAATCTCAAATTAAGTAGGAGTTAGCACACGCTAGTATGCTTTAGGCGCGTTTCAAATTAACATGGCTATGTGTCCGTCGGCGTAATATACAAATTAAAGAGCAAAGCACGTGTGAACACGGTTTAATTAAACTCCTTAAAATAATACTTATGTCCTTAAGCTATGTACACGTACACTTTGCATGATTTCGGCACGCAAGCAAGACAAGTACATTTACGAATAATTATGCAAATAAAGGCGGATAAAAAGGCAAAATCCTTAAGACATATATCCAAGATTAGTTTAAGTCAGGTTTAAATTAATTAAGTGACTGTGCTAGAACCATGTGATTCGGAAGTGCTTTACACCTTCTCCCTCATCAATATAATTTCTTACCTGGTCTTCTGTATACACGGATCATAAATGGAGTTAAATATAACGACCCAGCCGGTCGTTTTGAGCATTTTCTTTCCGTTCAGCTATTTTAAGTCTTGAGCAGCATCGTATTATGTATTATGACTTGTGTGGATTGTTGGTTTTGATTTTTAAGTTTTCAGAAGTAATTTGGAAGAATGAATTCATGCTTGAAGCTCTAAGTTGGAAAAGGTTGACCGGGTGTTGACTTGTGTATAAATGGCTCCGAAATAGAGTTTTGATGGTTCCGTTAACTTTGTTGGGTGATTTTGGACTTATAGACATGTCCAAATTGTGATTTGGAGGTCCGTAATTGAATTAGGCTTGAAATGGCCAAAGTTGGAAATTTAGAAGCTTGACTGAAAGTGGATTTTGTGGTTACTGGGGTTGGATTGGGGTTCCGAGAATTGGAGTAGGTCTGTTGTGTCATTTGTGACTTATGTGCAAAATTTGGGGTCAACCGGACATGATTTGATAGGTTTCAACATAGGAAGTTATAAGTTCAAAAGTTCATTAGGCGTAAATCGATGCGCGATTTGTGATTTGTGATGACCCAAGGGGTCATTTTATGAATTATTAGCCATAAAAAGACTACTTTTAATTACCTCGATTTGGGTGCGCAGTACGGGCGTGAAACTGGAAAGCTTTTATGTGAAAATATGAGAAATAGTAATTTCTAGAGTTAAAATTTAGTTTTAGTTGACTTGGGTCAATATTTTGAGTAAACGCACCTGGATCTGTGTTCCAACGATCCTGAGAGGTCCGCAGTAAAATATGGGACTTAGGCGTATGCCCGGAATTTAATTCAGAGATCCCTAGCCTTAGAATCAATTTTTGAAAGAAATTATTTTGCTGAATTATTAATGAAATAAAGAAATAGATTAATGTCTGAGATCATTGGTATTGGGCCCGTATTTTGGTTCCGGATCCCGGTACAAATTTATTATAGTATTTAAGTACTATCTGTAAAATTTGGTGAGAATCGGAGTTGATTTGACGTGATTCGGACGTCCGGTTGAGACATAGGGAACTTTAAGTGTTCTTGAGAAAGAAATGATGAGTTTTGAGGTTAAATTCATAATTTTAAATGTTATTTTCATGATTTGATCGCACGAGCAAGTCTGTATGATATTTTAGACTTGCGTGCATGTTTGGTTTAGAGCCTCGAGGGCTCGGGTGAGTTTTGGGTAGGCTACGGGATGTTTTAAACATAGAATTTTCTGCTGTATTTCTGCTTCTGGTGCACAATCAATTTGTTCTTCGCGTTCGCATGGCCTCACTCGCAAACGCGTAGAGTAAAAACATCGGGGGCAGTTTTGTTCTATGCGAACGCAGAGCTCAGGTCGCGAACACAGAGCACTGGTGGGCTAAAGCTTCACGAACGCGTCCAGCCCACGCGAACGCACCGTGTAAATTGGGCCTGGGGAGGGGGAGCATGCTGACTCTATGCGAACGCGGCCACCTGGCTGCAAGCGCGAAGGCCACTGGGCCTATTCCTACGCGAACACGTTTAAGACCCCGCGAACGCGAAGGCCAATGGGCCTAACCCATCGCGAACGCGACAGACACATCGTGAACGCGATGAAGGCTTGGTCAGGCATATAAAAACGGTTTTAAAAACGGACAAAACCTCTTTCTTCATATTTTTCGAGCTACAAAGACCTAGAGGCGATTTTCTTCACATATATTCATCCCAAGGTGTTGGTAAACAATTCCAAACTCTTCTCTTTCAATTACCCAATATTTTTCATCAATTTTCAATCAAAAATCAAGATTTAGTTTGTGACACCAGACCCTGGGGTAGTCCTACAGTTATATATTTAGTTCGTGGACCGGTTTATTCATTCATTTATTATTTTATTCGTGGAGACATGCATTGGAAGTTATCAGATTTAGTTTAGTTTAAATTGTCTTATTGTGTTTAAGTAAGTATTCAAAGGAAAATACTTAATCAAGTTCTAACTTTGGCTTGCCTAGAAAGTAAGACGCCATCACGATCCTTAAGGTTGGGAAATTGGATCGTGACAAGTTGGTATCAGAGCACTAGGTTACTTAGGTCTCACAATTCACGAACAAGCTTGACAGAGTCTGAAGGATCGGTATGGAGACGTGTGTACTTATCTTTCAGAGGCTATGAAGTTAGGAACAAACTCCATTTTTATTTCTATCCTATCGTGCGATTCTTGTTATCTCAAATACTGATTGAATTCTTCTATTCTCTCGCAGCTGGCGAGAACACGTGCTTCCTCTTTCGCTGACCAACACTCGTTCCTCCAGCAGCAACAGTTCCTACTCGGGGAAGAGGCCGAGGCAGGGGTAGGACTCAGCATGTTGCTCAGACAACAACCCCAGCTGCGGAGCCCCAGATCGAGGTTAATGAGGGGGTTCCAGCTCGGACCGTTCCAGCGGGGCTAGCTCAGGCCCCACAGGGGTTTATTGCTACCCCGGTACTTCAGGACTCTTTGGTCCGATAAGTGGGCATTATGGAGAGTGTAGCCCAGACTGGTACATTCCCCGTTGCAGCAGCCGTATCTCAGGCTGGAGGAGGGGTCCAGATTCCTGTTACCCACACTCCTAATCAAACTACTCCTCAGGTTCAGACCCCAGCAGCCAATCCAGTTGGGGTAATTCAGCCAGTTTCTCCAACGTAGTCCGTTAGTGGGGCAGCTATGTCTACCGATGCTTTGTGGAGGTTGGACAGGTTCATTAAGTTATTTCCTGTTCATTTCAATGGTGAGACTTTAGAGGATCCTCAGGAATATCTGGATAGTTGTCATGAGGTTCTGCGTAATATGGGTATTTTGGAGACCAATGAGGTCGATTTTGCTGCTTTTCAGATGACTGGTTCCGCCAAGAAATGGTGGAGGGATTACTTGTTGACTAGACCAGTTGAATCACCTGCTTTGACTTGGGATCAGTTTTTACATTTATTTTTGGAGAAGTTCTTGCCTGTTACTACTCGAGAGGAGAAGCGTTGTCAGTTTGAGCGACTTCAGCGATGCAACATGACTGTGACTCAGTATGAGAATCGCTTTTTGGACTTGTCTAGACATACTATTCTTTTGTCGCCCACAGAGAGAGAGGGTCAGACGATTTATTGAGGGCCTTGCTTAGCCCATCAGTTTGCCGATGGCTAAGGAGACAGGGACCGAGATTTCTTTTAAGGATGCGGCTAATGTGGCTAGGAGGGTTGAGTCAGTTCTTGGTATGGGAGGTCAGGGGTCAAACAAGAGACCTCGCCATTCTGGTGGATTTAGTGGTGCCTCATCTGGAGGCGGGATTTTGTTTAGTAGAGGCCAGTCTTCCAAGCCATTTCATTCGGCACTTCAGGCTTCACATGGTACTTCAGGAGGTCGTGGTTCTTATATGCCTCCTTCTGCTCAGCCAGTCTATAGTGCTCCTTCAACTCCTATTAAAGCACCTCCTCCGCAAAGTTATTATCGTGGACAACCGGCTCGTCAGGGTCAGTCTTCCTATCAGGAAGGATGTTTTGAGTGTGGTGAATATGCGCATGTTCGGAGAGCTTGTCCGAAACTTTCAGGTAATCAGCATCAGTACCAGGTTTCTCGTGCCATAGTTCCGGCACCAGCTGCAGCACCACCTGCCCAGCCAACCAGGGGTAGAGGTCAGGTGGCCAGAGGTAGAGTTCAGGTTGTTAGAGGTGGAGGTCAGGACACTACAGGTGGAGGCCAGCCCGCTAGAGGTGGAGGTCTGCCCATCAGAGGTCCTCCCAGAGACGTGGTTCAGGGTGGCGGGGCCCAGCCCCGGTTATATGCATTTCCAGCCAGGCCTAAGGCGGAGTCCTCCAATGCGGTTATCATAAGTATCATTACAGTTTGCAATAGAGGTGCTTCAGTTTTTTTTGATCCGGGGTCTACATATTCATATGTGTCATCATATTTTGCCTCATATTTAGTTGTGCCCCGTGAATCCTTAAGTGTCCCTGTTTATGTGTCTACGCCGGTGGGGGATGCTATTGTGGTAGATCGTGTGTATCGTTCGTGCGTAATAGTCATAAAGGGTCTTGAAACTAGTGTGGAACTTTTGCTTCTTGACATGGTCGATTTTGATGTTATATTGGGCATGGATTGGTTGTCACCTTATTATGCCATTCTAGACTATTACGCCAAGGCAATTACTTTAGTCTTGCCAGGGTTGCCTCGATTAGAGTGGAAAGGGACTCCTGGTCATTCTCCCAGCAAAGTGATTTCTTATGTTGCTCTTCGCATGGTTGAAAAGGGGTGTTTGGATTATTTAGTTCATTTTCGTGACTCTGAGGTTGAGGTTCCTTCCATAGATTCAGTTCCTATTGTTCGTGAGTTTCCCGAGGTATTTCCTCCAGACCTGCCGGGGATGCCACCCGACAGGGATATTGACTTTTGCATTGATGTGGCTCCGGGCACTCAGCCCATTTCCATTTCTCCATATCGGATGGCCCTACCAGAGTTGAAAGAATTGAAAGAAGAGTTGCAAGACTTGCTTGATAAGGGTTACATCAGACCTAGTGTCTCGCCTTGGGGTGCACTAGTGTTGTTCGTGAAGAAGAAGGATGGGTCGATGAAGATGTGTATAAATTACCGGCAGTTGAATGAAGTTACTATCAATAATAAATATCCATTACCGAGAATTGATGATTTATTTGATCAGCTTTAGGGTGCCAGGGTGTTTTCGAAAATTGATTTGAGATCGGGCTACCATCAGTTGAAGATTAGGGCGTATGATGTTCCTAAGACAACCTTTCGGATGAGGTATGGGCACTATGAATTTCTGGTGATGTCTTTTGGGCTGACTAATGCTCTAGCCTCTTTTATGGACTTGATGAATCGAGTTTTCAAGCCTCATCTAGATTATTTCGTAATTGTGTTCATTGATGATATTCTGATATACTCCCGCAGCCGAGAGGAGCATGAACAACACCTCCGTATAGCGCTCCAGATTTTGAGGGATAATCCGTTGTATGCAAAGTTTTCAAAATGTGAGTTCTGGTTGGATTTAGTGGCCTTGTTAGGACACATCGTATCAGCAGAGGGTATTCAGGTAGATCCTGAAGATAGAGGCAGTCAAGAACTGGCCTAGATCCACTACAGCCACGGAAATCTGGAGCTTCTTGGGCTTGGCGGGTTACTACTGTCGCTTTGTGGAGGGGTTTTCATCTATAGCAGCCCCAATGACTAAATTGACTCAGAAAGGTTCACCATTTAACTAGTCGGACGAGTGCGAGGTGAGATTTCAAGACAGCCTTGACTTCAGCACCGGTGTTGGTGTTACCATCACGTTCAGGACCTTTCATGGTGTATTGTGATGCTTCCCGTGTTGGGCTTGGAGCGGTATTGATCCAGGATGGCAGAGTGATTGCATATGCGTCTCGGCAGTTGAAAGTTCATGAAAAGAATGAACATTTCCATGACTTAGAGTTGGCAGCCATTGTTCATCAATTTGAGATTTGGAGGCACTATTTCTATGGTGTGTCGTGTGAGGTTTTCACAGATCATCATAGTCTTCAGTACTTGTTCAAGCAAAAGGATCGGCAAAGATAGTTAGAGTTATTGAAAGATTATGATGCCACTATATTATTGTTAATACCCAACTTTTCCCAAAAAATATTTTAAAATTGCATATATATCTTCAAAATCATGCATTAATAGCAATGGTATTTTCCCATAATTTTCCTATATTATTATTAATTTATTCAGCATTTTATTTCCAATTAATAACTACAAATTGCATTACAAATGATTTCAAAAGCATTTTCTTGATTTTATTTATTGTTTATGGTCTTATTAAGGCCAAATTATTTCACAATTAGCCAAAGTGGAATCTTTTGGCTATAATTGCAATAACTTTGCAATTATAGCACAATCATATGATTTTATACTATTTTCCTCCAGAAAATTAATCATTTGTATTTTTAAAATACTAAGTAATCATTTTAAAACTATTTTCTATGCATGAAATTCATTTGTACAATTATTAGCTATTTTATAAATTACTTTATTTAATTTAATGGGGTATTTAACAAATGGCCTAATGTATTTCAATTTTAGCCTAAATAAACCTGACCCCAAACCCAATTAAAATAGCCCAAACCTATGCCCAATCCACTTAAATCCACCCGACCCAATACCCCTTTTAATCTGGATCGCTGATCATTTTAATCAACGGTCCAGATCCTTTCTTGCCTTAAATAATCCTAAGATTACCCTCCCCCCCCAAACCCTCATTCCTTCTTCTCATTTCTCTATTCTCTCCGCCATTACACATCTCTCTCATCTCTCAAACTCTCTCCGCTAACCTAAGCTCTCACTGGCTGTCACTCGCCGGTAACTATGGTGGTCTCACCACCATCCCAGCCCCTATGGCTCCTTCCTATGCCGGGTTACTGCTGCCTTGAGGTCCTCAAATGAACCAGAGACGGTTCAACTCACCCCCATGGATTTTTATGTCATTCTCAGGACGTTCATGGCCGTCCGAGTAAGATCTTGTCATCTTCGGCTAGAACCTGTGGTTTCTAAGCCGATTCTCTTCCTCTTTGGGTTATCTCTTTGAAACCCTAACTAGTAGTCTAGATTTCTTAAGATCTATAATAGATCTGGGTATATTCTGAGCTATTTTTTTGTTTTCCTTAAAGATTTTCCGATTTTCTCTAACCACTCCTCGTTTTCAAACTAGGGTTTCTTAACCCCTTTTAAAAAAATGACTTTTCCTTCTGATTTTAGTGTCATTCTATGATTTTCATTATGTTTAAGCGTTTATTTAAGTTTTTCCCTTTTGTCTGAGTTATTTTTGTTAAAACCCTAAGTTCTTGGTTTTAATCCTAGATTCTAAGTCTGTTTTGGATAATACGTTTGTTCAATATGCATATGTGTTTGTTTCTCATGAGCTTTATGAGTTTATGTGATTTTGCCCTATTTTTTATTCATCAATGCTTCTGATTTTTGCTTCTTCCACTTATATCATGTTTATTCTGTTGATTCATGATATGCTCTATGTGAATCCCTAATTTTGTGTGATTTTAGGGTTTCTGATTTCTACCTATATTTTGTTTACTCTTTTCATCTGTGGTAATTTCTCCTAAGTCAGTACTATGTTCTAGTTAAATCCTTGATCTTATGCGATTTTTGTTCTACTGAGCTTATTAGGTTCTAATTTTTACCTACTATGTGCAATTTGTGTTAATTTCCTTTAGCTAATGCTACTCCTTTTCGAATCCCTTGATTCCCTATGATTTAAATATACTTCATTGATCCCCTGTGATTGGTATCCTCTATTCTCGACTGATTTCAACCTCTAAAATATTCTCTTGCCTTATTTTATGGTTGATTATGCTGTCAAATTGATCCTTAAGCATCTTTCTTAATTAAAATATGTTGAACCTAGTCTCTATTACATGTTCTATACTTATGCTATGCAAGAAATATTTCATTATTTTGTTATACCCAGCCTTATATGACTTCATTCCTTATTTAGTATCTGTTATTACCGTTTGAATTTAACTCCTTAATTAAAGGAAGTACTTATACTATTTGATTCTAATTAGTACATAGTTCCATAATTACTGCTTGCCTTATTTGCTACATGTTTTCAAACTATAAATACACTGCTATTTCATTATCAAAACACATGAACACTTTGGTTCAAAAGCTTTCTCTCTCACACTCAAACTTTCTGCTCTCTTTCTGTGCTACTTATTATTGTTCTAAGTCAGCCGACTGTAAGCCAAGGCTGATTGCTATATTCTCTGGTTCTTCACTTTGTGTTTACTATCTTCTATACTGGTATGTCCTGATTTCGATTTAAGTCCCAAAAACAACATGTTTCTTTTAGTACTTCAATTCATCATATTTCTAGTCTTCTTTCACTTGTGGTTTTGTTGTTCAACATGCAACTAATATGTCTACTTTACTGATTTATTAGCATGCTTCTGAATATACCCTCTCCCTTAGAATCAACATGCTTATGAAATGTTATTCCCCCTTTCTGTAGTATGTCTCAATGCAACTCTGTTCCCTTATATGCTTAACTAGTTTTAGTATGCACTTGTCTTTGGCAATACAACTTGTACCTTAAATTACCTGGTTCTGTGTTAACTCTGAAATTAATGATAGACCCTAATCCTTTTAACCCCTTTAGTATATTGCTGATTCTGTACTTAAGTGCTCCTGTAACTATGTGCTTTATGTGTACGTAATCCCCATTACCCCTGTATGAAGATTGGTGTTGCTGAACCTGCCTTGGTTCTGTGTTCCTTGGTTGTGTCTGAACCTGTTTTGGGTGCTTTGTTTGGTATGTTGCTCATTACCCTACTGTCACGACCCGAAATCCCACCTTCAGGCCGTGATGGCGCCTAACGTTGCACCCGCTAGGAAAGCCAACGTGATCACTGAATTGTTTTATTAACAAGTGAAAATAGCAAACACTGACTAGATAATTGAGATAAAGTGCGGAAGCATTAACAAAAATCTAAATAACAATAGCTAATAACGAAGAAATCTCTTTAAGTACAAAACCCAGAAATGGAGTCACAACCTCACGAACCAGTCTAAGATTTAGCTAAACAAAACAATTTGAAATAAAATGATATATCTGTCTGGAAACACATAGATGACAGAATGAAAGATAGAAAGTGACGCCGAGATCCACGAACGCCTGCGGAACTATCTCGGTGTCGTCTGAAATGGACTGAAGGACACTCCCCCTAACGATGTCCACTGGGTCAGGCTACGTAATCTGCACAACATAGAGAAGTGCAGGTGTAGCATCAGTACAACTGACCCCATGTACTGAGTAAGTGCCGAGCCTAACCTCGGTGAAGTAGTGACGAGGCTAGGACACGACAAAAAATTGTACCTGTACAGTTCAATAGTATAGCAGAAAATAAACAAGAATACAGTTACGGGGAAGAACATGCTGGGGATAAGATGGGAAACAATTTCTAACACAGTAGAATCAAGTACTAACGAGAACGTAGAAGTAAAACAGGAAATAATAAACCGAAACAAGTAAAATCGACAGGAGAAGGCGCGGCATGACCCCTCGTGCATAACCTCAAAATCACACGTCACGGAATGTCCCCTCGTGCATAAATAATAAAGTCACTCGGCATGGAATGCCCCCTCGTGCATAAATAATAATCACTCGGCACAGAATGTCCCCTCGTGCATAAATAACAATCACTCGGCAAAGAATGTCCCCTCGTGCATAAATAATAATCACTTGGCACGGAATGTCCCCTCGTGCATAAATAATAATCACTCGGCATGGAATGTCCCCTCGTGCATAATGAATATAAAATCAACCATTGATATGAAAGTTTAACAACACTACATTTCAAACGTACAGAAGTTGTTGTCCCAACAAGGGACTCAGGTATAACCAATCTCGCTCAGAAGTATAATATCAACAGTAAAAACCTCAACCGAACACATAATCAATAACTTTCTACGTCATGAAGTAACCTCAAGATACCACTTCCAAGGTTCCCAATAATTCACAACACAGATAATATCAAAGAAATCTAAATAACTCATCAAAATTCGACTCACGGGCATGCTTGACCACAACATATAGGTACCCATCACCTGACCTATACGTTGGACATGAATTACACATAGCAAATAAGACTCTATACCTATTCCCTCAAGCTAAGGTTAGGCCAAACACTTACCTCGGCTCCAAGAATGCAAGTCAAGCCTCAATCACGGCCTTTCCTCTTGAATCCGACTCCGAAACAATAATATCTAGACATAATTGACTTAATAACATTAATAATTATTCAATAACTCAATCCCAAATCCTAATTATACATTTCCCCTAATTTTTCCAAAAATACCAAAATTCGACCCCGGGCCTGCTTGGTCCAAACTCGAGGTTCGGACCAAAACGTGATAACCCATTCCCCCACGAACCCGAATAATTTGTTTTGAAATCCGACCCTAAAATAAGGTTGGATTCCCAAAATTTCCAAAAGCCCTAACTCTACCAAAAACCCCCAATTTCTACCTTTGATTTCATGTTTTTAGACCTAGAATCTAGTGATTGATGAAGGAAAATGGAAGAAATTAGAGTTAAGAACACTTACCTATGAAGCTATGGTGGAATGGTCTCCTAAGAATCGCCCAAGAAGAGTGGAGAAGAAGAAAATGGTGAAAGAATGTGAAAATCCCGTAATGGTATTCTGTTTTAAGGCTTTAAAATGGCTGGACGAAATAAGCCTATGCGATCGCGAAGATAAGACCGCAATCGCATAGAGGCCTAACTCACGTGCATTGCGATCGCGGAAAGGGAGTTGCGATCACATAGGGTCCCTGGGCTTGGATTTGCGATCGTGGACGGATTGGTGCGACCGCAGAAGGAAAATACCTATCCCCCTCCCCAGCTCTCCTATACTCTAAGCGATCGCAGAAGTGTCTATGCGATCGCATAGAGTCACAGAAACCCCCCCATCACACTACACTATGTGATCGCGGGGTAACCTATGCAATCGCATAGTGTAAAAATCTCAGACACCAGAAACAACATTTGAACACCAGATTTTTCAACCTTTAAGCACCCCGACACCTACCCGAAACTCACCCGAGCCCTCGGGGCTCAAAACCAAATATACACACGACTTCAAAATCATCCTACAAACTTATTCGAGTAATTAATCCACCAAAATAATATCAAAAACAATGAATTAACTCCAAAATCTATAGAATTTTCTCAAACTTCATAAACTTCTAAATTCTCCAATTTTGATCCGAAACACGTCAAACCAAGTCCGTTTCTTACCAAATTTTATAGATAACTCACATAACACATATTGAACCTGTCCAGGGCTCCGGAACCATAATACGGGCTCGGTAAAACAGATTTCACATCAAAGTTCATTTTCAAAAGTCTTTATTATTTTCAGAAAATAATTTTCTTTAAAAATTCATTTCTCGAACTTGGGACCTCGGAATTCAATTCCGGGCATACGCCCAGGTCCCATATTTTTCTACGGACCCTTCGGGACCGTCAAATCACGGGTCCGGTCCGTTTACCAAAAATGTTGAACCAAGTTAACTTTATTCAATTAATTATCATAAATTCAACTGTTTAACACATTTCCACTTAAAGGCTTCCCAGCTACGTGCCCGGGCTGAGCACGCACATCGAGGAAAAATTAACAGATGCATTCGGGGCCTCGAAACACAGTTTTGCTAAATTTACACAGGATGGCCTTTTGGGTCATCACACCTACTCTCTTTTCAAAAGTTGTTCTATGACACAACTCTGTTGCTTTGCAAAACTATTTCAAGCAAGTCTCTTTTTAAACTGTTTCCTACTCAAATATTTTCAAAACAATGTCAAGCACTCTCACTCTACTCTTAGACTTTTAACTTCCGCCCCTCTAATGTGTGACTGCTTAGGGATCCCTATGAGATCCCTCTGAACTCTGATGCATTAGAGCTGGCTCTTCCACACTGCATTTACTCCATTATGGATGTGAAATCTGGGTGTGAGCACTGCACGGGATCCCTTGAGGTCCTTAGGGAACTCTGACACACCCGGATATTGAGAAAGGCTATGAAACAATTTGGCATCTAAATTCTGGAAATCTGGGCCTATTTTCAGGCTCCCTATAGTGTAACTTCTTATTTTTCCTTATCTACTTATGTAATTCATTCAACATTGGTTTGTAATAAATATTGTAAACAAATATTGGGGATGGATAGTTAAAAGGAAAGGGTAGATATATAGGTTATCTATATCAAGGGTAAAAACTATGCTTTAGGTTTACATTTTCTGTATGCGCATTAGAATCCATGTTTAGGACCAATACATGTAAGCATATCATGCATTAGATACCATGCTCCTAGGTTTAATGTATACTATTTTCAGCATCTCATTTTGACACTATCAATATCACTTAGAATTCTTGTCTCTAGGATAAATGATAGCATTAATGTAAACTGTTACTTATGCAATCATGTTTAATCATGTTGTAACCTGCTGTGCAATTAGAAATCATGCTTTAGGAATTCTGCATATAAATCATTCTGCATTTTTGCGCTCATGTTAGATACTATGTTTAGGATATCACTCATACTCGCTCATTTACACCTAGTTAAACTACTGATGCATGAAAGGATATAAAACAGACTTGCCCCGTTTTAAACAAATTGGAAATAATCCTGTATCTCTTAATACCTAGAAAAACATGCCTTAGGTGAAATAACTTCTAAACTGTTTCAATAGTTCTGGTAACAATTGTGCATTATCCCATGCCTAGGCAAGCGTTAGGTAACCAATTCTTATAAAACAGAAAACTGCCTTTTTGTGTTTACTGCTTAATGCTTAACAGACGTAAAATCAGTAGGCAACTGATTAGGGTCCATGCTTCTAAGTTTATAAAATAAAACATCATATCTTCTATGCTTTGACATTCACCTAGACATCATGTCTTAGGGTCCTGTTTAATAATACTGCCTTATTTGTGTTTGAGTCGTGCTGTTTATATGCATTATCTGTGGAGGTAAACCTGAGCCTCTTATTTGCTTTTTTCCTACTTTTATTTGCTGCAGCCCTATGTGTTCTTGCTTGTCGCCTTAGTATTTTCTCGTTTAAACCTAGGGTTCTGTGTAGAACTGCCTATAGGTAGAGGTCCTAATTTCCTCCGGGACCATTAAGAAGGGACGGGTAACTGCACGCATTGAGATTGCTAAATAATACTCGCTTTAATAACCGCTAAGGGGTGGAAATGGTAGATATGGATATGATGACCGGTGCGCTAATGCCACGTGTAGACCCTTTTCTTAGGAGTGATTACCAGGCATTGTATTGATGTGGTCCTATAGGATAAACAACTTAGGACCCCCCCTCCCCATTCCTTACCTATATATGCATAGGTTATAAATCCTTAGACTTCAAAGCTTTCAAACTTTAGCGCATATGTGTGCTTAGACTGCAAATTTTTTTCAAAACCCTTTACTTATTTAAACTCTAATTGTTTATTTGCTACTTGTCTAAATTCACAAAGTTGTTTGGCCAGGAACCACAATTGTGGAGTTTGAGGGGTGCCTAACACCTTCCCCTCAAAGTAATTTCAAGCCCTTACCCAATCTCTGGTTCACTAATTAGTGTTGTAATGACCCTTATTAGGTGACCTAACGCACCTTAACTCGTTAGGTGGCGACTCTTCAATTCCTTATATACCCCCCTTTCCCAAAACGAAACAAGTTTTCCCAATAATGTCAAGAACCTTTGACTGATCCGAAAGGAGAACGAAAAAAGGGGCACGACAGCATGGCGACTCTGCTAGGGATTTTAGGCTTTTACCATTTCAAACTGCTTTGTGAATTAGTACCTTTACTTTGTTAATATTTGCACCATTTCCCTTTTCCTTTATGTGCAATTAATTGCTTATTTCTTTCAAGCCTTTAATCTTTTTCAAAAGCAAAACTGACATGTTTCCTTGTTTACCTTTGTAATCGCTTTTAAATTATAACTGTTGTATTTACTGCTTTCACAATGTGCAAATACATGACTACATTCCTTTATTGCTTAATCATGCTCGACATCATACTCCACTCGTGCCAATACAAATCCTATAGCAACGCTTGATGAGTGGTTGCACTCTTCCTGTTTTATACAACCCCTAATTTGGAAAGGCTTATTTTCGGTAAAACTAATCGATCAGCGGTGTAGTCGACAGTTCCGTGCCTTCCCCCTTGAGGTTTCCACTCAAGGGTACCAGTCTAAGACCCCATAGAAATCTTACTCTGTTACTGTGCATGCATCATGTTAAAACCTAGCCGAGTTAGTGTGTTGTCCGCACAATAACCCTTTATGATAGCTTGTCCAAAGTCCACCGGGTTTTCATAATCCCAACGTACATCATCACGTTCTGTGCATTCATTTGGGAAACTAAATGCTTGTATGCTAATCATAAATGTATAAATAGTCGAGTCCGGCAGGGGTAAGGTCCTAATTATGTTTGTCTTGCAGAAATATGAGGCACGAGGTCCCTAGATTCAGCAGGGGAAACAACATCCCCCCAAAGCTCCTTAACTGGTGGGAGGATCTTCACTCTAGCGATAGGAAACAAGTCAAGAAATACCAGGGTAACTTTCCATCTCTCCTAGACATTCAACCCAACAACATGTTAATCGAGGTTGCCACCTTATTTTGGGATAGTGAAAGAGCCGTGTTCCACTTTGAGAACATTGAGATGACACCACTGCTAGAAGAGATAGGTGGACTAGCTGGGTTAGTTTAGGAAACTCCTGGGTTATTGGTGCCCGAAAACCGCACATGCAAGGGTTTTCTAAAAAAGATGGGCCTAAAGAAGAATGCCGAGTTAGAATGTTTGAAGCAGTCGTACATACATTTTGAGTACTTATATGAAAGATACTGTCACAGCAAGTCGTACCGCACTCACCTTGATAAATTTGCCATCACGTCTTTGGGACACATTCACCGTAGGGTATTTTTCTTCATTGTTTGTTTCTTGGGGTTGATCGTGTTTGCAACAAAGAAGGAAAGGATTCACACTAGGTTAGCCATGGTAACCAAGACCTTGATGGAGGGAATTGACGGGAAAGCCTTCAGCATCGTCCCGATGATCATAGCAGAAATTTACCGAGCTCTAGAACGTTGTAAAAAAGGAGCTAAGCACTTCGAAGGTTGCAATCTGTTACTACAACTGTGGCTCTTAGAAAATCTCCAAAAGGGTCAATACCAGCAAGAATTTCCGCGAAGGGCGTGGAACGACCACATACTTTCCATCACCCCACGCAGATGACATATATCCTTGACAGATTTGCTCAGCCAGAGACTGCCAAGGAGTGGGTAGAATTATTTGATAATCTCACTGAGGAGTAGGTACAGTGGATGTTAGAGTGGTTTCCAACGGACGAATTTATTGTCAGGTCCAGGGATGCGCAATACTTGGTGCTAATCGGGCTGAGGGGAATATATCCTTACGTTCCTCTCCGAGTCATAAGACAAGCAGGCAGAAAGCAAGTTGTACCAAGGGTCGACAAGATGAGCCATTTCCGAGCTGACTTTCAAAATGATGATATTCCCTACAAGTGCCAAGCCTAACACATGTGGCACTGTAAGATCATAATGGAAAAGAATACAGTTGAACCAGAAAGGTACCACGCAGGCTGTGCACCTTTCTACTCAAGGTGGTTGGAAGATGACTTGGATGGATTAATCCGGCCAGGGATCAGCCGAGGTCACAAAATCATAAATGAGAGTGTCGAGGCTCAATTCAAGTTCAATCGGCTGCGCAAGAGGATTCACGAGTCTGAAAATGAGCACCGTGAGATACATGAAACCAACAAGAGGTTGATTGAGGAATGGAAATACATGTACATCCATTCCAACAAGAAGCTGGAATACTTGGAGCGAGGCATAGTGGAGCTGGAAGGTAAGATCATCAAGAGGGTCGAAGACTGTCAGAAAGCCGAGGGAAACGAAGAAGGGTACCTGGCCAGAGCATACCTACTGCTGGGAATGCATGAGCTAGGGAACTTGTTCGATGGGATCAAAGATGCCAAATCTGGGGAAGGTCCTTCTGGGACCAAGTATGATAGGATTTCCTTCTTTCGTTTTATCAATGTAATAAGGCCAATGGCCACTAGTGACTTTATTTCCTGCTTATTATTTTAGTGTCGTTTTGGATGCGTCTATTTATATTAATGAAATGAGGCATTTTTGCATCTAAGTTCTCCAAATCAACTTGTCGCTAGGCCTACCTCAGGCGCAATGAGGCTCCCGAATTAGGAAACGCTTTTATATTCCTGCAATACGTGTTTAGATACCGCAATATTTCTCATGACCCTCACTGACTTGGCTACCTTGTGTTTTTGTTTTGTTCTCTTTCTTTTGATTATTTCCCTTCCCAAAGGTTGGTTCGTGCATTCTAGAATCATCATCATACTATACAAGATCCAGAGGCCTTCCGCCTTCTCCTCCTCCTAGTCCACCTAAGGGAAAAAGCAAAGGCAAGGGGAGAATGGAAGATATTAGTAAAGACAACACAACGCCAGTGAAACAAACAGAGGCTACTGAAAGTCAAGGTACTCAGGTCCAGAATGAGGCTTTGACACAAATCGTGCAAAGATTGTTTAAGCTCCAAGGGGAGCTTGAGCTTGTCCGAAATTTGACAAATCTATCCTTCTCACTTAGTATTCCAGACGTCAATAATCCAAACACCCAAAACCCCATACCTCCTCAGAACACACCAAACAAACAGAATCCTCCCATAACACATCACACAACTCCACTGAAAAATCCAACTATTCCACCACAATGCAACACCTGCCACACTCTGAGAAACACCCTACTGATCATACCTGAACCACAAAACTCCACAAATGACCACCTCTATATCCAGGCGCTAGGCCATCACAACAACCCCATCTACGTGGAGACTCTACCACACTCCACCCAACCCATTTCATACACACCTGAATCCAGTGAGAAGGATTTCCTTATCAAGAATTTGCCTGAAGAACTTAAGAAGCTGACTAGCTGAGTTTAAGGTGTTGAAGGGAGCAAGGGGGTTGAGGGGCTAAACTATGAAGACTTCTGCACACAGCCCGATGTCGAACTACCCGAGGGTTATAAGACTCCTAAGTTCGAGATGTTCGACGCTATAGGGGATCCGAGGGTCCATATGAGGACCTACTGTGATAAGTTGGTAGGAGTAGGAAGAGATGAAAAGATTCGTATGAAGTTAATTATGAGGAGCCTCACAGGGGATGATCTGTCTTGGTACATCAGCTAAGACCCTAAGAAGTGATCCAATCGGGTGAACATGGAATCAGACTTCATGGACCGGTTCAGGTTCAATACGGATTATGCGCCAGATGTGTTCTATATTCAGAATCTTAAGAAGAAGCCCACAGAAACTTTTTGCGAGTGTGCTACTCGCTGGAGATCTGAAGCAGCTAAGGTCAGGCCTGCCCTAGATGAAGAACAGATGAACAGATTCTTTGTCCGAGCACAAGACCCACAGTATTTTGAGCGACTGATGGTGATTGAAAACCACAAATTCTCTGACATTATCAAGTTAGGTGAGATAATTGAAGAAGGGATCAAAAGAGGAATGGTTACCAATTTTGAAGCGTTGCAGGCTACGAACAAGGCGCAACAATCTGGCGATGTGTCTAAAAAGAGAGATGTGGGAGCTATAATGGTTGCACAGAGGGCTAAATCCCCACTGAAATATCAAACCTACCAAACACCCCCACTCACATATCAACCAGTGCCTTCACCAACATACCAAGCACCCTCGCGCACCTACCAGTCAGCACCTCCACCAAGATATCAGCCATCCCTACCACCTAATTATCATCCTACTTCTCCCAGATATTCCCAACCAGCTCATGTTTACCATACCTACAACTATTAACCATCTCACTTCCAACCATCCTCTGCTCGCCAAAATTTTTCAAGACCTTGACCTAATTTCGACCGCAGGACGCCCAAACAATACACTGCCATTGCTGAGCCTATTGACCAGCTATATGAAAGGCTGAAAGTTGCTGGTTATGTCACTCATATCCCTGCTGTAACCCCTGAGAATCCCTCTCAATGGGTTAATCCAAATAAGACATGTGCATACTATTCCGACATGAAGGGACACACAAGTGATGAATGTTGATCACTGAAAGGTAAGATACAATCTCTGATTGATAATAAGGTCATTCTAGCAAAGGAATCTACTCCCAATGTCCGCAACAATGCGCTCCTAAACCATAAGGGTGGAGGCATCAATATGATCGAGATAGAAGAAGATTGGGACCAAGCGGCGTCACTCGGGTTGATCATAGAAGGTGATGACCCAAAGAGTGTCACTCTTGATCCTATCATAGTACAGATTCAGCCATCCAAAGATGTTGAGGTAACAACGTCAGTCCCATTTGAGTTTGAAGTGGAATCACATGCAGATGCACCTGTGCCATTCGAGGTTGAAGTTATGCCACCTTCTAAGGCACCCGTCTCATTCGAAGTGAAAGTAGCTGCACCAATCACAGTGGCGGTGTCAACCACACCACCCTTTTTCACCAACGCTGTACCATGGGATTATGTAGCTGAGGCAAGAAGGAAAGGCAAAATCAAGATAGAAGAAGCTACTATTGCACAGGGAATGACAAGGACCGGCAGGGTCTATACACCTGAACATTTGACAGAGTCCAGCAAACAGGCTTCCAACAGGCCACCCATCATTGAGACAGGCCCAGATGATCCCTGGAGGAAGGTGCATGCCAAAGAATACTCAGTCATTGATCAGTTGAACAAAACCCCAGCCTAGATATCCATTCTGTCATTGCTACAAAATTCAGAGACACATAGAAATGCTCTGATAAAAGTGATAAGCGAAGCATATGTGCCAAATAACATCACCTGCGGGGAAATGGCCAATATGGTAGGTCAGGTGCTGGAGAGTCATAAGATCACTTTCCACGAGGACGAGCTGCCACCTGAAGGGTTAAGTCATAACAAAGCATTTCACATCACTGTGCAATGTGAGGACCACTTCATCACCAGAATTTTGATTGACGAGGGATCCAGCCTCAACATCTGTCCATTGATAATGCTAAAGGAATTGGGCAAGGGATTATACGAGATAAGAGAAGGGTCGATGAATGTGAAAGCTTTCGGCGGTTCTAAGAGATCTACCATTGGTGAGATAAGTCTTTGTTGCAAATGGGACCTACATGGTTCGAGGTTGATTTTCAGGTGATAGACATATCGACGTCCTACAACCTGTTATTGGGATGACCATGGATACATGCCTCTGGGGCCGTGGCATCAACATTACATCACGCAGTGAAGTTTGAACAGGAATTAATCATTCATGGAGATAGAAGAAACTCCATCTATAGTCGCCAGACCATCCCGGTGGTTGAAGGTAGAATAAGGCTGGGTGGAGTGACCTACCACCATATCGAACGGGTCAACACAATACACAAAGACAAATGGTGGGACAGTAAGATTGAAAGCATACTAAACTGGAGTGGGTATGAGACTGGCAGAGGACTCGGTAAGAATCTTCAAGGGATCTCCAAGCCAATACAGCTTAAACGCCATGGCACCACTATTGGTTTGGTATAAAAATACACATGGCAAGATTACAAGAACTGGTTGCCACCATGGCGCGTTCCTTATTATCCATTGGAACAGCCGATACCGCATCCGGAGCATACCTTCCAAAAGGCCAATATCATATGGGGTTTAGAAGAAGAAGAAGCACTGGATGCCTTGATGGATTTATTCTTGGAAGATGATGATATAGAATGTTGCGTCATTATTGAGGAGGAGAAGGAGGAGGATAAAAGCCCTTCCATCAAAGTCGTGAGCAAGGGATCGTTCCATAAGAACTGGATTGTCACAACATCCAAGGCCCGACGAGTCCTGAGGTAGCAAGGCTGAACAAGCATTGTCTATTTTTATTCGCTAAATGATTTCCTTTTTCGAATTTCCATTTTTTGCAATAAGATCTTCAATGTTCCAAAACATTTGCTTAAATTATCAAAACATTTTTATGTTTTAATGAATCAATATTTATTATTATTACTGTTTTCTCTCATCAATTCTTTCAATACGTCATTACTATTTCCTATCTTGATGAACCAATGACTGTGACATGCAACGAGGCAACACAACGAACGGACAGTGATTCAGAAGAAGAGGATGATATCATACCTGATGAAATTGTTAAAAAAGTTGAGAATTTTGAGAACAGACCTAAGTCCAACCTAGACGAGACTGAGGTCGTCAACCTGGGAGATTCAGAAATTGTCAAAGAAACTCGCATCAACATTCACTTATCGCCGTCAGAGAAGAAAGAATACACATAATTCTTGAAAGAATATGAAGACATATTTGCATGGTCGTACAATGACATGACTGGTCTAAGTACATCCATCGTGGCTCACAAACTACTAACCAATCCAATGTGCCCGCCGGTAAAACAGAAGCTCAGAAAGTTCAAACCTGACATGAGTTTGAAAATCAAAGAGGAAGTTACCAAGAAAATCAACGCCAAGGTTCTCCGGGTGGTTGAATATCCGACATGGTTAGCCAACATCGTGCCAGTACCTAAGAAAGATGGAAAGGTCAGGGTTTGTGTCGAATACAGGGATCTCAATCGGGCAAGTCCGAAGGATGATTTCCCTCTTCCAGATATACACATCCTGATCGACAATTTTGCCAAGCATGAACTTCAGTCGTTCGTGGATTGCTTTGCTGGTTACCACCAGATTTGGATGGATGAGGAAGACGCTGAGAAAATAACTTTCATTACGCCGCGAGGAGTTTACTATTATAAGATGATGCCTTTCGGCCTAAAGAATGCTGGGGCCACCTATATGAGAGCTATGAACACCATCTTCCATGACATGATACACAAAGAGATCGAGGTGTATGTGGATGACATCATTATCAAGTCCAAGAAATCCACCGACCACATAGCATATCTGAGGAAGTTCTTCAATAGGTTACGAAAATACAACTTGAAATTAAACCCCGCGAAGTGTGCATTCGGGGTTCCCTCTGGAAAATTTCTTGGCTTCATTGTCAGCCGCCGGGGGATAGAATTGGATCCGTCGAAGGTCAAAGCCATTCAAGAGTTACCACCACCAAAGAACAAGAAAGATGTGATGAGTTTCCTGGGACGCCTTAACTACATCAGCCAGTTCATAGCCCAGTCCACGATCATACGTGAACCAATCTTCAAGATGCTGAAGAAAGATGCTGCAACCAAATGGACCGAGAATTGTCAAAGGGCCTTCGACAGAATCAAAGGGTACTTGTCAACACCACCAGTCTTGGTACCTCCAGAGCCATGTAGGCCCCTGCTACTCTACCTCATAGTATTAGATGGAGCTTTCAGCTGCGTTCTGGGGCAGCACGACGTGACAGGGAGAAAAAAGCAGGCCATATATTATCTGAGTAAGAAGTTCACTCCCTACGAGGCACATTATTCTTTATTGGAACGTACCTGCTGTGCTCTAACCTGGGTAGAAAAAAAGCTAAGGCTTTACTTTTGTGCCTACACCACATACCTCATATCGATGATGGATCCCCTGAAGTACATCTTTCAGAATCCCATGCCCACTGGCAAGCTAGCCAAGTGGCAAATCCTGTTAAGTGAGTTCGACATTGTCTATATGACTCAGAAAGCGGTCAAGGGACAAGCATTGGCAGACCATCTTGTTGAGAACCCTGTGGATGGAGAATACGAACCCTTGAAAATGTATTTTCCTAATGAAAAGGTGTCATTCATAGGAGAAGATATTGTAGAACCCTATGACGGCTGGAGAATGTTCTTTGATGGAGCGGCGAATTTCAAAGGAGTCAGCATTGGAGCTGTCCTGGTATCGAAAACCGGTCAACATTATCCGGTATCTGCTAAACTCAGATTCCCCTGCACTAACAATATGGCAGAATATGAAGCCTGCATCTTAGGGCTCAACATGGCCATTGATATGAATGTTTAGGAGCTGCTAGTAATTGGTGACTCAAATTTGCTAATACACCAAGTACAAGGAGAATGGGCTACTAAGAATTCCAAGATACTGCCGTATCTACACCATGTGTAGGAATTGAAAAAGAGGTTCATGAAGACAGAATTTCGGCACGTCCTTAGAATTCAGAACGAGTTCGCCGATGCACTGGCCACTTTATCATCCATGATACAGCACCCAAATAAGAACTTCATTGACCCTATTCCGGTAAAGATCCATAGCCAGCCGGCCTACTGTGCCCATGTTGAAGAGGAAGCAGACGGAAAACCATGGTTCCATGATATCAAGGAGTATTTGTCAAAAGGAGAATATCCAGAGCTTGCAAATCATACTCAGAAACGCACGCTTCAGAGATTATCCAACAATTTCTTTACAGTGGAGGAATCCTATACAGGAGAACTCCCGATTTGGGATTATTGAGATGTGTTGATGCAAAGGAAGCCTCTAAATTACTTGAGGAAATCCACGCTGGGACCTGCGGACCACATATGAATGGTTTTGTCTTGGCCAAGAATATACTTAGAGCCGGTTATATCTGGAAGACCATGGAAACGGACTGCATCCAGTATGTTTGGAAATGCCATCGATGCTAGATACATGCATATATGATCAAGGTACCCCCAAATGAGCTCAATGCAACAAGCTCACCTTGGCCGTTCGTCGCCTGGGGAATGGACGTCATTGGACCAATCGAGCCTACAACTTCAAATGGACACATGTTCATCTTGGTAGCAATTGATTATTTCACCAAATGGGTCGAAGCAGCATCTTACAAAGCAATGGCTAAGAAAGTCATGGCAGTCTTTGTTCGGGACCGTATTGTTTGTCGATTCGGAGTTCTAGAGTCAATCATCACCGACAACGACTCCAATCTCAACAGTGACCTGATGAAAGCCATGTGCGAGACTTTCAAAATCAAGCACAAGAATTTCACAGACTATAGACCTCAAATGAATGGAGCTGTAGAAGCCGCCAAAAAGAACATCAAGAAAATATTGAGGAGGATGATAGAAAAGCACAAACAGTGGCACGAGAAGTTATCATTTGCTTTGCTGGGCTACCGCACCACAGTCCGTACTCAACTGGGGCGACTCCTTACTTGCTGGTTTATGGTACAGAAGCTGTTATTCCCTCCTTAAGAATCATACAAGAATTTGAGCTCAGCGATGCAGAATGGATAAAAATCGCTATGAGAAACTAGCCCTCATAGACGGAAAAAGAATGAACGCAATATGTCATGGCAACTTTATCAGAATAGAATATCCAGAGCCTTCAACAAAAGAGTCAAGCCAAGACAGTTCACACTGGTGCAGCTGGTGCTAAAGAAGATCTTTCCACATCAAGACGAAGCCAAGTGGAAATTCTCTCCCAACTGGCAAGGCCCGTATATGGTTCACTGAGTATTGACAGGTGGAGCACTAATAATTGTAGAAATGGACAGAGAAGTATGGCCAAAGCCAATCAATTTAGATGTAGTCAAATGATATTATGTGTATTGATGTAAATTGAACTACGCCTGACCTGATTCCCGTTTAAGAGGGGATACGTAGGCAGCCCTATGGGTTCGGTCACAATTCAATAAAAATTTCATTTTCCCCCGCAATTGGGAATTGGGGAAGCATTTTGAGGAGAACCCTCAAAATTTTGAAGCAAGTTCAGCCGATCGCAGCATGCGCAACAGTGAGAGTCTTCAACCCATCTAACTGGGGCATAATTTTAAGGAAGACCCTCAAAATTCCGTAAGCAAGTGAGGTTGCAATGTCTTGAACTGTGTCTCAGTCGTTGGTTCATCTAAATTATTTTAAAATATATGTTTATACTATATATTTACAAAATCATGCATACTTACTCTTGAAAATAGCTCTGTTTAGCAAATGCTACCCCAATGATATGAACAGGATCATTAGACCAAGCATATGAGTCAAGCAGAGCCAGTGGGGATACAAACCAACCTCCCCATCTCCAGAACTCACGATTTTTCTTTGTGCAGGAACAAAGAATAAACGCACAGAGAAGTCACAAATCTCCGCACAGTTGCAAAAGCCAAAATTTACTGTCCGCCCGAAGAACGAGCATGTTAATAGCCATAGTCCTAGAAACCATCACACATGCCGACATTTGCTATTAGCACAAACAAGAAATGCTCAGTGGCCACAACGCTCACAACAGTCACAATATCAAAGCCCGCTGCCAGCTAAGAAATTCTACTGTCATTTATTGTTTAATCTTCTGCGTAAGGCTAATCTTCTGCCTTCCATTTGTATAAGGCTAAGCTCTGCCTTCATTTGCATGAGACTAAGCTCTGTCTCCATCTGCATGAGGTTAAGCTCTACCTCTATTTGCATTAGGCTAATCTTCTGCCTTCCATCTACATAAGTCTACCCTCTGCCTTCCTATCTGCATGAGGTTAAGCTCTACCTCCATTTGCATGAGGCTAATCTTCTACCTCCCCCTATATAAGGCTACCCTCTGCCTTCCTATCTGCATGAGGTTAAGCTCTACCTCCATTTGCATAAGGTTAATTTTATGCCTTCTATCTGCATAAGGCTACCCTCTGCCTTCCTATCTACACGAGGTTAAGCTCTACCTCCATTCGCATAAGGCTAATTTTCTGCCTTCCATCTGCATAAGGCTACTCTCTGCCTTCCTATATGCATGAGGCTAAGCTCTGCCTCCAATTTACATTTTTCACCGAGACTAAGCGCTGTCTCTCAGCATTATTTACTTCGCTTCTCTTTCCGGCTAAGCTCTGCCCTTCAACTCACAAGACTAAGCTCTGTCTTTTAGCATCATATTATTGCATCTCATGGGCTGAAATATCGCCAACCTGTCCAAAGACGTCATAGTTCGGAGGCACCATCTTCATGGCCCGAGAACATCATGTCATAGCCTGAGGATATCTCTCAATTTAACATATCATTATTCAAAGGCGTCATAGTTCGGAGGCACCATCTTCATGGCTCGAGAACATCATTTCATGGCCTGCAAATCTCTTATCAAACAATTCATGGCCCAGGACGTCATGGTCTAAGGACGTCATCCTTAACCGTCCGAAGACAACATTCATCGTCCAATGGGAACTTGCATCATGTTTAAATTTATGCACAATATACGCTTGTATCGGTTTTATTTGCAGGTAACCCGGCGAGCGACAACCATCCAAGCAGGAGCGATCCCGCTCCAGTCCTCCTAGCCATATCAAACCTAACCTCTTGCATAAACCGTCCACTCATCCAGCCCTAGACATTGCGTCCGTTCTTGTAACGGCTTCACCGGTATACTTCGCCGATGACTCCGGAACTACATATGCCTGATTCCTGTAAAACTAGGGATATGTAGGCAGCTCAGAAGCCAGGGTGCGGCCTAAATCTTTCAAACCGTTTCGCTCGGTCAAAATTGACCATCATATCTTTTCCGGACAAACTCTTTCATCCTTTCCGGGTAAAGAGGGGTAGCTATTGATACCCAATTTTTCCCAAAAATATTTTAAAATTGCATATATATCTTTAAAATCATGCATTAATAGCAACTGGTATTTTTGCATAATTTTCCTATATTTTTTATTAGTTTATTCAGCATTTTATTTCCAATTAATAATTGCTAATTGCATTACAAATGATTTCAAAAGCATTTTCTTGATTTTATTTATTGTTTATGGTCTTATCAAGGCCAAATTATTTCACAATTAGCCAAATTGGCACATTTTGGCTATAATTGCAATAACTTTACAATTATAGCCCAATCATATGATTTTATACTATTTTCTTCCAGAAATTAATCATTTGTATTTTAAAAATACTAAGTAGTCATTTTAAAACTATTTTCTATGCATGAAATTCATTTTTACAATTAATAGCTATTTTATGAATTACTTTATTTAATTTAATGGGGTATTTAACAAATGGCCTAATGTATTTCAATTTTAGCCTAAATAAACCTGACTCCAACCCAATTAAAACAACCCAAACCCAGGCCCAATCCACTTAAATCCACCCGACCCAATACCCCTTTTAATCTGGACCGTTGATCATTTTAACCAACGGTCCAGATCCCTTCTTGCCTTAATTAATCCTAAGATTACCCCCCAAACCCTTATTCCTTCCTCTCATTTCTCTTTTCTCTCCGCCGTTACACATCTCTCTCATCTTTTAAAAATTTCTCCGCTAACCTAAACTCTCACTGGTCGTCACTCGCCGGTAACTATGGTGGTCTCACCACCATCCCAGTCCCCATGGCTCCTTCCTATGCCGGGTTACTGCTGCCTTGAGGTCCTCAAAGGAACCAGAGGTGGTTCATCTCACCCCCATGGCTTTTCATGTCATTCTCAGGTTGTTCATGGCCGTCCGAGTAAGATCTTGCCATCTCCGGCTAGAACCTGTGGTTTCTAAGACGATTTTCTTACTCTTTGGGTTATCTCTATGAAACCCTAACTATTAGTCTTGATTTCTTAAGATCTGTAATAGATCTGGGTATATTCTGAGCTATTTTGTTGTTTTCCTTAAAGATTTTCCGATTTTCTCTAAAATGATTCCTCGTTTTCAAACTAGGGTTTCTTAACCCCTTTTAAAAAAATGTCTTTTCCTTCTGATTTTAGTATCATTCTATGATTTTCATTATGTTTAAGCGTTTATTTATGTTTTTCCCCTTTGTCTTTCTTATTTTTGTTAAAACCCTATGTTCTTGGTTTTAATCATAGATTCTAAGTCTGTCTTGGATAATATGTTTGTTCAATCTGCATATGTGTTTGTTTCTCATGAGCTTTATGAGTTTCTGTCCTATTTTTTGTTCATTAATGCTTCTGATTTTTTCTTCTTCTGCCTATATCATGTTTATTCTGTTGATTCATGATATGCTCTATGTGAATCCCTAATTTTGTGTGATTTTAGAGTTTCTGATTCCTACCTATATTGTGTTTACTTTGTTCATCCGTGGTAATTTCTCCTAAGTCATTACTATGTTCTAGTTAAATCCCTGATCTTATACGATTTTTATTCTACCGAGATTATTAGGTTCTATTTTTTACCTATTATGTGCAATTTGTGTTAATTTCCTTTAGCTAATGCTACTTTTATTCGAATCCATTGATTCCCTATGATTAATATATACTTTACTGATTCACTGTGATTGATATCCTCTGTTCTCGACTGATTTCAACCTCTAAAATATTCCTTTGCCTTATTTTATGGTTGATTATGTTGTCAAATTGATCCTTAAGCATTTTCCTTAATTAAAATATGCTTAACCTAGTCTCTATTACATGTTCTATACTTATGCTATGCTGGAAATATTTTCTTATTTTGTTATACCCAGCCTTGTATGATTTCATTCCTTATTTAGTATATGCTATTACCATTTGAATGTAACTCCTTAATTAAAGGAAGTACTCATACTAATTTGATTCTAATTAGTTCATACTTCCATAATTACTTCTTGCCTTATTTGCTACATGTTTTCAATATTGGTTTGTAATAACTATTGTAAACAAATATCTGGGATGGATAGTGAAAAGGGAAGGGTAGATATATAGGTTATCTATATCAAGGGTAGAAACCATGATTTAGGTTTACATTTTCTATATGCGCATTAGAATCCATGTTTAGGACCAATACATGCAAGCATATCATGCATTAGATACCATGCTCCTAGGTGTCATGTATACTGTTTTCAGCATCTCATTTTGACACTATCACTTAGAAATCCTGTCTCTAGGATAAATGACAACATTAATGTAAGTTGTTACTTATGCAATCATGTTTAATCATGCTGTAACCTGCTGTGCACTTAGAAATCATGCTTTAGGAATTCTGCATATAAATCATTCTGCATTTTTACGTGCATGTTAGATATCATTTTTTAGGATCTCACTCATACTCGCTCATTTACACCTAGTTAAACTACTGATGCATGAAAGGGATATAAAACAGACTCACCCCGTTTTAAACAAATTGGTAATAATCCTGTATCTCTTAACACCTAGAACAACATGCCTTAGGTGAAATAACTTCTAAACTGTTTCAATAGTTCTATAACAATTGTGCACTATCCCACGCCTAGGCAAGACTTAGGTAACCAATTCTTATAAAACTGAAAACTACCTCTTTGTGTTCACTGCTTAATGTTTCACATGCTTAAAATCAGTAGGCAACTGATTAGGGTCCCTGCTTCTAAGTTTATAAAATAAAACGTTATATCTTCTATGCTTTGCAATTCACCTAGACATCATGTCTTAGGGTCCTACTTAATAATACTGCCTTATTTGTATTTGAGTCGTGCTGTTTATATGCATTATCTGTGGAGGTAAACGTGAGCCTCTTATTTGCTTTTTTCCTGCTTTTATTTACTGCAGTCCTATGTGTTCTTGCTTGTCGCCTTGGTATTTTCTCCTTTAAACCTAGGATCTATGTAGAACTGCCTATAGGTAGAGGTCCTAATTTCCTCCAGGACCATTAAGAAGGGACGGGTAACAATACGCATAGAGATCGCTAAATAATACTCTCTTTAATAACTGCTAAGGGGTGGAAAAGGGTAGATATGGATATGATGATCGGTGCGCTAATGCCACGTGTAGCCCCTCTTCTGAGGAGTGATTACCGGGCATTGTACCGATGTGATCCTATAGGATAAACAACTTAGGACCCCTCCCCCACCCCCTATTCCTTACCTATATATGCATAGGTTATAAATCCTTAGACTTCAAAGCTTTTAAACTTTAGCACATATGTGTGCTTAGACTGCAAATCTTTTTCAAAACCCTTTACTTGTTTAAACTCTAATTGCTTATTTGATACTTGTCTAAAGTCACAAAGTTGTTTGGCCGGGAACCACAACTGTGGACTTTGAGAGGTGCCTAACACCTTCCCCTCGAAGTAATTTTAAGCCCTTACCCAATCTCAGGTTCACTAATTAGTGTTGTAATGACCCTTAATAAGTGCCCTAACGCACCTTAACTCGTTAGGTGGCGACTCTCCAATTCCTTATGTGCCCCCATTTCCCAAAAGGAAACGAGTTGTCCCAATAATGTCAAGAACCCTTGACCGATTCGGAAGGAGAAGGAAAAAGGGGGCGCGACAATTATATCATCCAGGGAAGGCCAACGTGGTGACCGATGCATTGAGTAGAAAGGTAGTGACTATGGGCAGCCTTGCGTTTATTCCAGTCGGCGAGAGACCGTTGGCTTTAGATATTCAGACTTTGGCTAATTAGTTCGTGAGGTTGGATATTTTGCCTAGCAGTGTCCTAGCTTGTACACTCTCTCGGTCTTCTTTATTTCAGCATATCAGAGATCAACATGATGATGAATCGCATTTGATGGTCCTTAGGGACACAGTTCGGCACGGTGGCGCCAAGTAGGTTACAGTTGGAGATGACGGTGTCTTGCAGATACAGGGTCATATATGTGTGCCTAATGTTGATGGCCTTCGTGAGTTGATCCTTGAGGAGGCTCATAATTCTAAGTATTCTATTCACTCAGGTGCAGCCAAAATGTACCAGGATTTGAGACAACATTATTGGTGGAGAAGGATGAAAAAGGACATTGTTTCTTATAAGTCTCGTTGCTTATATTGTCAACAGGTAAAATACGAGCATCAGAGACACGGTGGTTTGCTTCAGCAGATAGAGATTCCTGAGTGGAAGTGGGAGCGTATCACTATGGACTACGTTGTTGGACTCCCATGGACTCAGAGAAAATTCGACGCATTTTGGGTCATTGTGGATAGGCTGACTAAGTCAGCACATTTTATTCCAATGACAAGTACTTATACTTCGGAGCGGTTGGCAAAGATATATATTCGAGAGATTGTTCGTCTTCACGGTGTGCCCATGTCTATTATTTCTGATCGAGGTACGCAGTTTACCTCGCACTTTTGGAGGGCAGTTCAGCGTGAGTTGGGTACGCGAGTTGAGTTGAGCACAACATTTAATCCGCAGACGGACGGAAAGTACGAGCGTACCATTCAGATCTTGGAGGATATGCTCCGCGCGTGTGTTACTGACTTTGGAGGTTCTTGGGATCAGTTTTTGCCGTTAGCGGAATTTGCCTATAATAATAGTTATCAGTCGAGCATTCAGATGGCTCCTTATGAGGAATTATATGGTAGACGATGTAGATCGCCAGTTGGATGGTTTGAGCTGGAAGAGGCTCAGTTATTGGGCACATACTTAGTTCAAGAGGCCTTAGATAAGGTCAAGATTATTTAGGAGCGACTTCGTGCAGCTTAGTCTAGGCAAAAGAGTTATGCCGACTGTAAGGTTTGATATGTGGAATTCATGGTTGGAGAGAGAGTATTACTTCGGGTATCACCCATTAAGGGTGTTATGAGATTTGGAAAGAAGGGTAAGTTCAGCCCAAGGTATATCGGGCCGTTTGAGATTCTTGATAGAGTGGCGGAGGTAGCTTATAGACTTGCGTTGCCTCCAGGGTTATCCTCAGTTCATCCGGTATTCCACGTGTCTATGCTCTGGATATATCATGGTGACCCGTCCCACGTGTTAGATTTTAGCTTTGTCCAATTGGACAAAGATTTGACTTATGAGGAAGAGCCGGTAGCCATTTTAGACCTGAAGGTTCATTAATTGAGTTCAAAGAGTTATCTTTCAGTTGGAATGCAGTGGAAAGGTCAGCCCGTTGAGGCAGCTACTTGGGAGTCCGAGTCGGACATGCAGAGTAGATATCCACACTTGTTTGCCAAATCAGGTAATCTTCTATGTCCGTTCGAGGATGAACGTTTGCTTTAGAGGTGGAGATTGTGATGACCCAAGGGGTAATTTTATGAATTAAGACTCATTTCTAGGTTTATTATCCATAAAAAGACTAATTTTGATTACCTCGATTTTGCGTGTGCAGTTCGGGCGTGAAACCGGAAAGCTTTTATGTGAAAATATGAGAAATAGTAATTGCTAGAGTTAAAATTTGGTTTTAGTTGACTTGGGTCAATATTTTGAGTAAATGGACCCGTATCTTTGTTCCGACGATCTCGAGAGATCCGTAGTAAAGTATAGGACTTGGGCGTATGAACGAAATTTGATTCTGAGGTCTCTAGCCTTAGAAATCAATTTTTGAAAGAAATTGTTTTGCTGAATTATTAATGAAATAAAGAAATGGATTAATATTTGAAACCATTGGTATCGGGCCTGTATTTTGGTTTCGGAGCACGGTAAAGATTTGTTATAGTATTTAAGTACTATCTATGAAATTTGGTGAGAATCGGAGTTGATTTGACGTGATTCGAACGTCCGGTTGAGAAATGGTGCACTTTAAGTGTTCTTGAGAAAAGAATGATGAGTTTTGAGGTTAAATTCATAGTTTTAGATGTTATTTTCATGATTTTATCGCACGATCAAGTCTGTATGATATTTTTAGACTTGCGTGCATGTTTGGTTTAGAGCCCCGAGGGCTCGGGGTGAGTTTTGGGTAGGCTACGGGATGTTTTAAACTTAGAATTTTCTGTTGTTTTTCTTCTTCTGGTGCACAGTCAATTTGTTCTTCGAGTTCACGTGGCCTTACTCACGAATGCGTACAGTAAAAACACTGGGGGGCCATTTTTGTTCTATGCGAACGCGGAGCTCCGGACGCGAACGCGGAGCACTGGTGGGCTAAATCTTCACGAACGCGTCCAGCCCACACGAACGCTCTGTGTAAACTGGGCGTGGGGGAGGGGGAGCTTGCTGACTCTATGAGAACATGGCCACCTTGTCGCGAACGCGAAAGCCACTGGGCCTAGCCCTACTCGAACACCTTCAAGACCTCGCGAACGCGAAGGCTAACGAGCCTGACCCATCACGAACGCGGCAGGCCTATCGCGAATGCGATGAAGGCCTGCCCAGGCATATAAAAACTGTTTTGAAAATGGACATAACCTCTTTCTTCATATTTTTCGAACTACAAAGACCTATAGGCGATTTTCTTCACACAAATTCATCCCTAAGTTGTTAATAAACAATTCTAGACTCTTCTATTTTAATTACTTAATGTTTTTCATCATTTTTCAATCACAAATCAAGAATTTTCATGGTAGAAATTGAGGGTTTGGGTAGAATTAGGGAATTTTGTAAAAAATGAATTTTGACCTTGAATTGGTGTCAGATTTCGAAACTAATTGCACATTCGGGCTCGAGGGTGAATGGATAAACGTAATTTGGTCCAAATCCCGAGTTTGGATCAAACAGGCCCGGGGTCGGGTTTCAAATTATTTAAATTTTCAGTAAAGTTACTTCCTTTAGCCTTAATTAATGATATCAAGTTAATTATGATTAGACTCGAGTGTGTTGGAGGTGAATTCGAAAGGAAAAGCTGTAATTGAGCAGTGAGTGGCCTGCGAATTTGAGGTAAGTGCTTGGTTTAACCTTGACTTGAGGGAATATGAATCCCCAACTTAATTGCTATGTGAATTTGCATATGTGTGTGTATAGGTGAGGTGACGAGTATGTATGCAGCACAAAATTGTGTGTTAAACATGATCCCTTCCCCTTTTCCAATTTAAATAATTCCTGGCTTAATTGTTTTATGATCATTGATGTCTACACGCCTACTTGGTTTCGTTGTGATACATAAAAGGGTGAGCTAGTTGACAGTGTTTTAATGTATATTCCGGTTGGTTTATTTGTGAAATGATAAATGATGAAGTTATGAGTAGTACAATTTACTGTTTACAATTGTTGAGACAAAAATATTATGAAAGGCTATGGCCTGAACTGTGAAATCTCTTATAAATAAAGTGATGTGATTGTCTAGTGGGAGCGGGTTGCACGCTGCAAGAAGGAGTGATGGTGGATAGGTGAGATCGGGTTGCACGCCGCAACATGAGAAATAAGGGTGATTGATCACGCTCAACTATGTCTTGTAGAAGACTAAGCGGGCGTTGCAAATATAATCCTGGAGTATTATGCCCAGAGTCGATCCCACAGGGAATTTACGTATCAATTGAGTTTATAAAATACTAGATTGTTGTCTAATCAAGTTTCTCAAGACTTTGAATATCAATTGGGTGATGTTTAACTAATTCTACAATCACTAATAATGAACTAGCAGTTAANATAATACAGTTCACTTTAGATTGCACCCAAGGTATCGTTATCTCTAATCTAACCTCTAAACTCTCGGTTATGACTTTCGTCTATACTCCGGGAGTGGTGTTGTTCAAGAAACTACCTAAATATGCACTCTCTCTCAAGTAGATACATAATAAATAGGAATAGTTAATCGAGAGCTCTTTCAATCAACTACAATAAGAACGTAGTTAAACAAAAAGATATTAATCAACCAAAATATATTAATATCACAATGAATTCATCCCCAACGGGTTCTACCAAAACCCTAGACTAAAGAATTTAGCTACTCATGTTATTGAGAATCAAAACTAAAAGAGATTTCATAATGGAAATACAAAGTAAAGAATAATAGATGTAGAAGTTAATGTTTGTCACTTCTATGGTGTTTTCTTGTTGAATCCTTCGAAATCCTTCCGAATCTTCTCCGTCTGGTTAAGTTGTGTTGTTTGGTGTCTATTTATATGTTTAGGGCGAACCCTAACCATGTAGGAGACTTCTATTTCGACCGGGAAACACTTAAACTCGTCAAAACTCGGGTTTGGATGAAACTGTGACCCCGGACGTTTGGGCTCTAACGCACCCCTAAGGCCAGGGCAGGCCTGGCGTTTGGGCCCT
>ML369350.1:1067-19249 GCA_005239525.1 Nicotiana knightiana
TACCCATACAATGCCTACCCCAGGGAGCCACCAAGGAAATATAATTTCACTCCCATCGGAGAACCATATTCCAGTCTCTTTCCAAAGCTGGTGCAGATGGGGCTCTTACAACCCGTACCTCCAAACGGACAGAACCCGCAATCACCCTCATTTAGGCGGGGTACCAGTTGTGCTTATCATTCGGGGGCAGAAGGGCACGACACCGAGGACTGTTGGAATCTCAAGAGAGCCGTGGAAAACCTTATTGAGCAAAAGAAAGTGGTTCTAAGGGACGAGGAAGCTCCCTTCTATGATTAACCCGATCGACCCCTCTAGGTCCCAATCTTCTTCTATCTCTATCACGTTGATACCCCTATGGTCTGGAAGCGGATTGTTGCGAACATTGGGAGCAGCTTCCTTTGCTTGGATGACCTTGTTATAAATCATAGACTGGATCTTTTCTTTCAATGAGCGACATTCATCAATTGTATGCCCCTTCATGCCGGAATGCATAGGTCTTATTTGGATTGACCCATTGGGATAGATTTTCATGGGTTATAGCAGGGATAGGAGTGACATAACCAGTAGCTTTTAATCTTTCATACAGCTAGTCGATGGGTTCAGCAATGACGGTGTATTGTTTAGGAGGTCTGTGATCAAAGTTGGGTCGAGGTCGAGGGAAATTTTGGCGAGCAAGCGGTGATTGGAAGTGAGATGGTTGAGAGTTGTAGGTATGATAAACAAGAGCTGGTTGGGAATATTTGGGGGAAGTAGGCTGATATGTAGACGGTGAAGGTGACTGATATGTTGGCGGGGGTGCTGACTAATAGATGGGCGAGGGTGCTTGATAGGTGAGTGAGGAAGTTCGGTATACCAACGGGGATTTGGGTCCCTGTGCAACCATTAATGTTCCTACATCTTTCTTCTTGGATATACCACTAGACTGCAAGGCTTTGTTAGTGACCTGTAGTGCGTTAAAGTTAGTGACCATTCCACTCTTGATACCTTCTTCAATTCTCTCCCCCTGCTTGATTATGGCAGAGAATTTGTGGTTTTCAATCACCATTAGCCTCTCATAATACTGCGAGTCTTGTGCTCGGACGAAGAATTAGTTCATTTGTTATTCCTCTAGGGCAGACCTGCTGCTTCAGATCCCCAGCGAGCGGCATACTCGCAAAAAGTTTTAGTGGGCTTCCTATTAAGTTTTAGTGGGCATTCTTCGTATTGAACCTAAACCGATCCATGAAGTCTGATGCCATACTTACCCAGTTGGACCATTTCTTAGGGTTTTGGCTGATGTACCAAGATAAAGCATCTCCTGTGAGGCTCCTCATGAACAATTTCATGTGAATCTTCCCGTCTCTTCCTTATCGAACCAATTTATCACAATAGGTCCTCAGATGGACCCTGGGATCACCTGTACCATCGAACATTTCTAACTTAGGCGGTTTGTAACCCTCCGATAGTTCAACATCGCAGTGTACGCAGAGATCTTCGTAGTTAAACCCTTCGACTACCTTACTCCCTTCAATGCCCTGAACTCGACTAGTCAGCTTCTTGAGTTCCTCGGCCAAATTCTTAATGAGCATATTCTTCTCACTGGATTCAGGTGGGTAAGCAACGTGTTGGGTGGAGTGAGGCAGAGTCTTCTGATGACATGGTGTTTGAGCATAGAGGTGGTCACTTGTGAAGTTTTGTGGTTCAGGGATAACTAGCGGGGTATTTCTTGGAATGTGGCAAGTGTTGTGCTGGTGCTATGGTGGGATAATTTGATTTTTTGGTGGAGTTGTATGATGATGAGTTGTGCGAGGGTTCTGTTTGTTTGGGGTGTTATAAGGAGGTATGGGATTTTGAGTGACATTTGGGACACTAAGTGAGAAGGATAAATTTGCCAAGTTCCAGACATGGTCAAGCTCCCCTTGGAGTTTCAACAACCTTTGATCGAGTTGTGACATAGCATCATTATGAACCTGAGTACCTTGATTGTCAAGAGCTTCTGTTCGTTCAGTTGTCATTGTGTTTTCCTTTCTGATATTGCTCAAATCTTCCATTTTGCCTTTGTCTTTGCCTTTAGGTGGATTAGGAGGAGGAGGAGGAGGTGGAGCCCCCCTGGATCTTGTGTGATATGATGATGACGCCAGAATGCACGAACCAACCTTTGGGGAGGGGAAATAATCAAAAGAAAGAAACAAAAACAAAAGGTAGCTAAGTCAGTGAGGATCATGAAAAAATATTGTAGTATTTAAACACATAGTGCAGGAATAAAATCGTGTCCTAACTTGGGAGCCTCGTTGTGCCTGAGGTAGGCCTAGAGACAAGTTGATTTGGAGAACTTAGATGCCAAAATGCCTCATTTCATTAATGTAAAATTGACGAATCCAAAAGGACACTAAAATAATAAGCATGAAATAAAGTCACTAACGATACTCGTCCTTGTTACATTAATAAAAGAAATGAAAAGGAAACCTAGAATACTTGGTCCCAGAAGGACCTTACCGCGGCTCGATCTTCTTGGCTCTGTCTATCAAATTCCCCATGTCGTGCATGCCCAACAGCAGGTATACCCTTGCTAGATGGCCTCCATCATTTCACTCAGCAGTGGTGGTATTCTTTGGACCATACCGAACCTGGGGACTTCGTGCCTCATTTTCTACAAAATAGATAAGGTTAGACCCTTACCCCCGCCAGACTCGACTATTTATACACTTATGATTAGCATACAGACATTTAGTTCTCCAAATAAATGCATAAAACATGATTGCGTCCGTTGGGATTATGAAACCCAATGGACTTTTGGATAAGACCGTCTTAAAGGGTTATTGTGCAAACGACACACTAACCTTAGGTTTGACCATGATGCATGTACAATATAACAGAGTATGGTTTCTATGGGGTTTTAGACCGGTACCCTCAAGCAGACAACTTGAGGGGGAAAGGCACGGAACCGTCGACTGCACTGCTGATCGACTAGTTTTACCACAAATAAGCCTTTCCAAATTTAGGAGTGATATAAAATGGAAGAGCGCAATCACTCATCCAGCGCTGCTATATATTTGTATAGGCACAAGTGGAATATGATGTTGAGAATTATTATGCAACAATAAATGAGCAATAAAAGCATGTTGTCATGTATTTGCACGTTATGAAAGCGGTAAATACAATAATTATGATTGAAAAGCAGTTACAAAGGAAAATAAAAAGAAATAGGTCAGTTTTGATTTTGAAAAGAATAAACATTCGAAAGAGATAAGCAATTCATTGCACATAAAGGGGGAAAGGGAAAGGTCGCAAGTATTAAAAAAGTAAAGACAAGTTCACAAAGCAGTTTGAAAATAGTAAAAGCCTGGGAAATATCCCCAGCAGAGTCGCCATGTTGTCGCGCCCCCCTCTTTTCTCCCTCTCCATTCGGATCGGTCAGGGTATTTGACATTATTGGGACAACTCGTTTCCATTTGGGAAAGGGGTGAGGAATTGAATAGTCGCCACCTAACAAATTAAGGTGTGTTAGGGCACCTACTAAGGGTCATTTGCAAACACAGATTGGATAACCAGAGATAGGGTAAGGGCTTGAAATTACTTCAAGGGGAAGGTGTTAGGCAGTCATCGAAGTCCACAACTGTGGTTCCCGACCAAACAAACTTTGTGAACAGGTAGCACATAAGAAATAAGAGAACATAGGTAAACCAATAAAGGTTTTTTGAGAAGATTAGCAGTCTAAGCACACATATGTGCTAAAGTTTTAGAAGATTTAAAGTCTAGTCACATATACAAGGTTTTGAAAGATTTACAATCTAAGCACACATGTGTAAAGATAGGGGGTCCTAGGTTGTTTATCCTATAGGATCATATCCATGCGATGCCCGGTAATCACGACTCAATGAGGGGCTACACGTTGCATTAGCGCACAGGTCATAATATCCATGTCTACCCTTTCCCACCCCTTAGTTGTTAAAAAACGAGTTTACTTAACGACATCTATGTGTGTTGGTACCCGTCCCTCCTTAATGGTCCTGGAGGAGATTAGGACCTCTACTTAAAGGCAGTTCTGGGCAGACCCCTATGGTCTAAAAGGAGAAAATACTAGGCGACAATCAAGAACAAATAGGACATTAGCTGATAAAGGCAGGAAAGAGAAATTAAGAGGCTCAAATTTACCTCCACAGATAATTCACGTAAACAACACGACTCAAACACAAGCAAGAGCAGTATTATTAGAGAGGATCCTAAAACATGATGTCTAAGTGAATATCAATACACAGAAGATATGCAGTTTTATTTTATAAACCCACAAGCAGGGGCCCTAATCAGTTTGCCTACTGATTTTAAGCCTGTTAACCATTCAGTAGTAAACACAAAAACAACAGTTTTCCAATTTTATAAAGGTTGTTTACGTAAGGCTTGCCTAGGCGTGGGGGGAATGCACAATAGTTACCAGAATTATTAAAACAGTTTAGAAGTTGTTTTACCTAAAGCATGTTGTTATAAATGTTGCACAGACACGGGGATTATTACCAGTTTTACTAACACATGATAATCATATGTGAGACTGTCTTGTGTCCCTTTTTCATGCATCAGTAGTTTAGCTAGGTGTGACTTAGTGAGATACTAAAATAGGGTATCTAGTATGAACATTATAAGATGTAGAATGATTTATATGCAAAATTCCTAAAAAGCATGATTTCTAAATGCACAGAAAGTTACAGCATGATTTTAGAATATGCAGTAGCAACAATTTTCATGTTAATGTTGTTATTTAGCCTAGAGGCAGGATTTTTAAGTGATGAAAATAATGTCAAATAACATGTTGAAACAGTATACCTAAGAACATGATATCTAATGCATGACATGCTTAGAATGTATTGGTCCTAAACATGGATTCTAATGCACACATAGAAATTTAAACCTAAGGCATGATTTCTACCCCATTGATATCGACAACAGACATAGCTACACTCCCCTTTTCACTATCAATCCCTAACATTTGTTTACAACAATTATACATACCAATGTGAATGAATTACATAAATTAGATAAAGAAAAATAAGAAGTTACACTATAGGGAGCCTGAAAACAGGACCAGATTCTCAGAACCTCAAATGCCCAAATGTTTCATAGCCTTTCTCATATCCGGGTGTGTCAGGGTTCCCTAAGGACCTCAAGGGATCCCTAGAAGTGCTCACATCCAGATTTCACAACCGTAATTAAGTAAGTGCAGTGTGGAAATGCCAGCCCCAGTGCATAAGAGTTCAGAGGGATTTCATAGGGATCCCTAAGCAGTCATACATTAGAGGGGCAGAACTTAAGGACCTAGGAGTAGAGTGAGAGTGCTTGACATAGTTTTGAAAAGGTTTAACAGGAAAGCAGTATTTGAAAAAAAGACCCAGTTGAAGTAGTTTTATAGAATAGGAGAATTGTTTAGGAAAGCAACTTTTAAAACAGTTGTGTAATTTAAACAAACACCATGTCAGTAAAACAAGTTCAACAATACTCAAAGAACAAACCTTCACACGGGGATAACTGGGGATTGGGGACAAGTAGAGCAGGTATGGTGAACACATAACAGACAGAAATCATTTGCACTTGATGCAGATAGTAACACATAGATTCAGGAGTTCTAATTAGAACAAAGTCACAGAATCAGAAGTTTTCTAGGGGATTCATGAGGTAGATAGTATAGCATAGGATTTCATACTAAACATGATTGAGCATAACATCAAGACAACTTAGGGTAACAAATCAATAGGTAAGACATAACTAGAATACTAGATGAAGTAATGATGCAAGGAGGTCAATTACATGTTGAACAACAAAACAATAGATAGAAACAGATTAGGAACATGATAAACTGAAGTAGTATAAGAAACATATTTGTTTTGGGACTTGAATTGAAAATCAGAACATACTAGTAAAGAGAAAATAACCACAAAAGTGAAGGGAAATGAGAGCACAATAGTTAGCCTTGGCTTGCAGCCGGCTAACTTAGAATAATAGTAAGTGACATAGAAAGAGAGCAGAAAGCTTTGAGTGAGAGATATAGTTTTCGAACTATTGTGTTTGTTTGTGTTGAGTGGATTGTCTATGTGAGTGTGTGTATATATATAGTAGTTTGAAACTAGGTAGAATAAGGTATGAATCACAATTAGGCAGTAAATTATGGAACTAAGAACCAATTAGAGTAAAATCAGTGCAAGTACACCTTGATTAAGGGAGTTAACTTCAAACGGTAAGAACATTTAACAAATAAGGAAAGAAATCATTGTTTAACTGGAGCATAAAAGATAAGGAAACAATTCAAACAGTGCAAGTACAAAATAGGTAATTAGGACTAGGTACATAAGGTTCTAATTAAGGAAATATCATAAGAATCAATTAACATTATAGTCAACCATAAAATAAGGCGAGAAAATAACTTAGAGGTCGGAAGTCAGTAAAAGATATCATCACAGGAAATCAGTAAAAGGTTTTAATCACAGAAAATTAGGGATTCAAATAGGAACAATATTGATTAAGGGGAGAACTAAAACAAATTTTCTATGAACAAACTGAATAAACACATAATAAGCAAGAAGAAGTAAAATCAGAAACATAGTAAAGTATGAATCACATAGAATCAGGCATCCAACTAGAGAAGATAGAACATATTAGAGGAATTAACGTAATAAACATAATATAAGCGGAAGAAGCAAGAATCAGAAACCCTACTGAACAAAATATGGTAAAATTATAGAAAATCAGAGTGTTCATGAGAAACAAGCACACGAACATATTACCAAAGACGGACTCAGAATTATAACAAGTGCTAAAACTAAGGTTTTATGATAACAGGTTATGACTAAAAAGAAATATTAACAAAAGGTCGTTTTAAACATTAGAGAACAACAGTAAAAGACCAGAAATATATTTTGAAGATTGGGTCGGGGGATTAATGGATTTGGGCTTGGGGTATTTGGGCTTGGTTTAATCAGGTTTGGGCTACTTTAATAGGGAGTGATTAATCTATTTAGGCTAAAATTGAAATAAGCATGTGCTATTTGTTAATTACCCAGATAGTTTAATTAAAATAGTTTTATAAGGTAATTACTAATTATAAAAATGAATAATATGCATGGAAATAACTTAAAATTTATTATATTATATTTAAGAATATAGAAGGCTAATTTCTGGTAAAAAAATAGTATAAAATTACTTGCTTAGGTTATAATTGCAAAGTTATTGCAATTATAGCCAAAAGATGTCAATTTGGCTAATTATGAGATAATTTGATCTTATTAGGACCATGAACAATGAACTAAATCAAGAAATGCCTTTGAAATCATTTGTGATACGATTTTGTAATTATTTCCTGGAAATAAAATGCTAGATAAATTAGACAAAATATAGGAATATTATGGAAAAATACCAATCGTTGTTAATGCATGATTTTGAAGGTACATATGCAATTTTAAAAATATTTTTTGAAAAATTGTGTATCAACAAGCAGAGGAGGCTAGAATTGCTTAAGGATTATGATATTACTATTTTATATCATCTCGGGAAGGCCAATGTGGTGGCTGATGCCTTGAGTCGTAAACTGGATAGTTTGGGCAGTTTAGCATATCTACCGATAGCAGAGAGGCCATTAGCCTTGGATGTTCAGGCCTTGGCTAACCAGTTTGTTAGATTAGATTTTCTGAGCCGAGTAGAGTTTTGGCTTGTGTTGTTTCTGGGTATTCTCTTAATGATCCTATCAGAGAGCCTCAGTATCACAACCCCCATCTGCTTGTCGTCAAGGAAAAGGTTGAGCAAAGACTATTGTAGATGGCGATGTATTATAGATGCAGGGTAGGCTATGTGTGCCCAATGTAGATGGCTTGCGTGAGATTATTCTCTAGGAGGCTCATAGATTGTGGTACTCCATTCATCAAGGTGCCGCAAAGATGTATCAGGACCTGAGGCATTATTATTGGTGGAGGAGAATGAAGAAGGACATAGTGGAGTATGTATCTCGGTGCCTAAATTTTCAGCAGGTTAACTATGAACATCAACGGCCAGGTGGATTACTTCATAAGCTAGAGATTCAAGAGTGGAAATGAGAGTGGATTTGTAACGACCCGGCTGGTCGTTCCGTGAGATTATCCCCGTTTCTACTTTATCTTATGTTAGCCTATTTATGTTGTGTTGGGTCGGTTGGTTCGGGTTCGGAGTGGTTGTGGTGTGAATTGAGAAACTTAGTCTCTTAAATTAGCTTAATAGTTGAAAAAGTAAACTGGGAGTTGACTTATTGGTAAACAACCCCGGAATGCGGATTTCATGGGTTGGATAGCTTCGTTAGGTGATTTGGGACATAGGAGTGTGTTCGGAATGATGTTTTGATGTTCGGTGTAGAATTAGGCTTGAATTGGCGAAAGTTAGTTTTTGGCGATTTCTGATCGACAGTGGAAAATAGGCTATCAGGGTAGGAATGGAATTCTGGAAGTTGGATAAGGTTCGTAATGTCATTTTGGATATGTGTGCAAAACTTCAGGTCAATCGGATGTGTTTTGGTTGGTTTCAGCATCATTGGCAAAATTTAGAAGTTTCAAAGTTCATAGGCTTGAATTTGATGTAATTTTGGTGTTTTCGTGTAGTTTTTGGTGTTTTGAAGGCTCGACTAAGTTTTAATTATGTTATGGGGTGTGTTGGTAGGATTGGATGAGGTCCCGGGGGCCTCGGGTGTATTTCGGATGCTCAAACGGCACTTTTTTGCATTAAGGAGTCTGTTGTTTTTTGGTGTTTTAGCAGCAGTGATTTCTTCATTGAGATCGCGTGGATTCATCTGTGATCGCGTAGAGTAGAAGAGTGGGCAGGAATTTTGTTCTATGCGATCGCGTGGTTAGGATTGTGATCGCATAGGTTGAGCAGGTGAAGCAGTGCGATCGCGTGGGCTTTGGTGCGATCGCGTAGAGGTTCTGAGGCGCGTGTGTGGGATGGAGATTTTTTCTATGTGATCACGTGTGTTGGTATGCAATCACATAGAGTGGGCTGCTCTGTGCATCGCAATCATGTGGCTAGAGTCGCGATCGCACTGAAGGAATTATAAGTGATGGGCAGAATGTTTTAAAAGCCTTATTTGCGAGATTTGCTCATTTTTCCTCCATTATTGAAGGAGTTGAGAGCTATTTGATAGGGTTTGAAGAAGAAATCAAAGGAGATCTTTTGGAGGTAAGGTTTCCAACTTCATAACTTGTTTCTTTATCGTTTTCTAAGTAATTAAACCGGAAAATTGTTGAAATTAAATCCAAAATTTGGGGAAGATAAGTGCATGGAAATTAGAATTTTCTTTTGAGGATTTGAGTGGGCAATTGTTGTCCGATTTTAGGTTTCTTTGTATGTATATAATCGTGGGAGGATGAGGATTCTAGTGATGTAAATTTTATCAAATTCCGAGACGTGGGCCCGGGGCTTGGGTTTGGCCGAATTTCGAGAATTTTGTATAAATTGATAGTTTTCGATTGGGTTTTGTTCCTTTAGCGTATATTGATGCTGTTAAACTGGTTTGGGTTAGATTCGGAGCAATCATGAGCCAATTTGAGGGGCAAGAGCATCGCGGGTTAGTTTTGTGGCCCGGTAGAGGTATGTAATGGCTATAAATCTTGTCCTGAGGCTATGAAACCTCGGACTTCATATTTCTTACTGTTTTTATAATGGCGCACATATCGGATGACGAGTATGTGGCGCATACTGATTTTTGGATTGGACTTGATCCTTTCCGCGGCAACTATTGAGTTGCGTATTTTACTGTAAATCATATGTTAAATTGTGTTTTAAAGACTATTGCTATATTTGGGCCATAAGCCATGTTTGGGGCCTCATGCCGACTTGTTTAGACCCCTTGGGGGCTTTTTACTACTACTTCCTCACTGGTTGATTTATGATTTACACTCAGTCATGTTGTGCTTAACTGTTTTTCGAAACTCAACCTTATTTACACTAATTTGAGATATAAAATGATGTTTTGGGTCGAGTACCCCGTTTTACTGGTACGCCCGAGGGGCTTTTGAGAGGTTCTGACTAAGTGAGGCCGAGGGACAGATTGTGAGGATATGATACGCCACAAGGTGGCTTGATATTAACGCTTGGGCTGAAGGAGCCCCTCCGGAATCTGTACACACCCCCAAGTGAGCGCAGGTACCTACTGAGTGCGAGTGCTGAGTGCCGAGTGATGAGTGATTAGGAGGCATGAGTGACAGTAAGGTTGCTCGAGGGGCTGATACTGAGTGGTTGTGAGGTGCTGAGTGATTTTCTGCCCGAAGGGCGATTTATGATTCTTGTTTTTTCCCGAGGAGCTACTTATGATTTATTTCATTTTACACTAAATCCTTCGGTTATTTTTATTTCTAAAATTGTTGGAAAATGCATTTTTCAAAGGATTTTTTTGAAGTTGGCTTTTAAAGCATGTTGATTTCATATACCTATGTATTTACTGTTGGAAAGAAAGGTTGTGCATCTTGTGAACTGATGATATTGATTTTTATGTGTTTCTTGCCGCTAAGACTTGATTTATTTTTATTACTACTGAGTTGGCGTACTCATATTACTCCCTGCACCCCTGTGTGCAGTTTCAGGTCCTGGTACTAAGCGTTAGCCATCTAGTCCGTGCAAAGCCGGAGTTTGGGATATAGAGGTAGTTTTTCAGCGTCTGCAACATCTCTGTTTTCCCTTCTTATGTTGTACCTAGTTATTCGTTCGAAGGTTTTGTATTATAATATTATACGTTTGGTATATTTCATAGATGTTCATGACATGTTGACTCCGGATTTTGGTATGGCTTAGATTGTTTAGCTGTTATTTTGCCTAATGGATTCAGTAGTTCTATATACTTTATGAAATGTTTGAAAATGGTTGGGATTTTGGAAAGAAACTGAAATTATGTGATTATTGGCTAGCCTAGTTCCACGATAGGCGCCATTACGGCCGGTTTAGGATTTGGGGTCGTGACAAGTTGGTATCACATCCTAGGTTACATAGGACTCAACGGTCATGAGCAGGTTTAGTAGAGTCTTACGGATCAGTACAGAGACGTATGTACTTATCTTTGAGAGGCTGCGGAACCCTTAGGAACAATCTCATTTTCTTGAATTCTGTCGTGCCATTTTGTTGATTCTGGAAATCTAAACTTTTGTTGTTTTCTTATCTCACAGATGGTGAGCACTCGCGCTACTGATCAGGATGATCCGCCACCAGCTAGACCAGCGAGAGGTCGAGGCCAAGGTCGAGGCCGTGGTAGAGGTAGGAGGCCAGCCCGTGCAGTAGCCAGGACAGTGCCAATTGATCCCCCTACTGATCAGGATCATATTCCCGCCGCAGATGTTCCAGCGGGACAGGCTAAGGCACCGGTAGTGCCTATTGTTATTCTAGGTCTTCAGGAGACCTTGGCTCAGATCTTGATGTTGTGTACCACCTTTGCTCAGGTAGTTGCCTCTACTTCTCAGGCCGGGGGAGGTAGTCAGACTCCAGTTGCCTGGACACCTGAGCAGGCTACTCAAGGCCAACAGACACCGGGGGCGGTTCCAACCCAGCCGGTTGCTCCAGTTCGGGAGTTCGTGGTTTCGGCTATGCTAGAGGACGAGCAGTGTAGAATGGAGAGATTTAGTAGACTATAGCCTCTGACATTCAGTGGTGCTGAGGGAGAGGATGCCCAGGTTTTCTGGATAAGTGTCATAAGATGGTGCTTACTACTAGGATTTTGGAGACTAGTGGGGTCTCATTTGCTATATTTCAGTTTTCTGGTGTTGCTTTCACTTGGTTGGAGTCTTTTGAGAGGCGTAGTCCTGTTGGTTCAGAACCCTTCAACTGGCAACAGTTCTCCACTATCTTCTTGGAGAAGTATGTACCATAGTCTCACAGGGAGGAGCAACGCAGGCTTTTGAGCAGCTGCGCCAGGGGGAGCTATCAGTGATGCAGTATGAGATGCGGTTCTCAGAGTTTGCTCGGCATGCTACCGAATTGGTCCCTACTGATAGGGAGAGGGGTAGGATGTTCATGGATGGCCTTATTGACCAGCTCCATCTATTTATGACTTGGGAGAGAGTATCAGATGCTACATTCGAGCAGGTTGTTGATATTGCTCGATATACTGAGTCGGTTCGCCGCCAGGAGCGGGAGAAGAGGGAGGCCAAGAGGCCTAGTGGATCGGGAACTTCTAGTTGTTCTCCTTCTAGGGGGCAGTTCCAGCATGGTAGAGGCCGTTCATTCAGCCCTTCTCAGTCAGTCCGCCCAGCCTATAGTGGTGCATCTTCGGGGCATGGTCCCCTTGTATCTCAGCCAGGCCATTCTTCATTCGGTGCCCTCCCAGCTTAGAGTGCAGCTCGAACACCACCAGTGGCCATTCTGGTACCAGGGGTTTCTATCAGCCCCGCCTCCAGCTCCAAGTAGTTATTTTGAGTGTTGAGAGTTTGGGCACATATAGAGGCAGTGTCCCAGTCGTCCCGGTGGTTCTTCTCGACAGAGGGCCAACCCTCTACCTCAGCTCCAGTTACTTCACCACCCATCCAGGCAGCCAGGGGTGGTAGTCAGTCAGCTAAAGGCCGCCCTAGAGGGGGAGTTCGAGCAGGTAGAGGTCACGCCCACATGTACATTTCCAACCAGGCCAGATGTTATGGCCTCCGATGCAGTGATCGCAGGTATTGTCTCATTCTGTTGCCGAGATGCTTTGGCTTTATTTGACCCTAGTTCTACATATTCCTACGTTTCTTCATATTTTGCCCATTTTTTGGATATGCCCCGTGAGTCTTTAGTTACCTCTGTTCATGTGCCGACTCCGGTGGGGAATACTGTTATTGTGGACCGTGTGTATCGGTCGTGTGTGATATCTATTGGGGGCCTGGATTCCCGAGTGGACCTACTGTTACTCATAATGGTCGATTTTGATGTGATATTCGGAATGGATTGGTTATCTCTGTGTCATGCTGGTCTTGATTTTCATGCTAAGATCGTGACCTTAGTTATGCCAGGATGTCCGAGGGTTGAGTGGAGAGGTTCTTCTAAGTATATTCATATCAGGGTTATTTCCTACCTGAAGGCTCAGCGTATGGTTGAGAAGGGGTGTGTATCTTATCTGGCTTTTGTAAGGGATGTCAGTGGTGAGACTCCCGCTATTGATTCGGTTCCTGTGGTCTATGACCTTCTGGACGTGTTTCCTGTAAACCTGCCGAGCGTGCCACCTGACAGGGACATTGATTTTGGTATTGATCGGGTGCTAGGCACCCAGCCTATTTCTATTCCACTTTATCGCATGGCACCAGCAGAGTTAAAGGAATTAAAGGAGTAGCTTCAGGAACTCCTAGATAAGGGTTTCGGTCGGCCTAGTATGTCATCATGGGGTGCACAGGTGTTGATTGTAAAGAAGAAGGATGGTTCTATGCGTATGTGTATTGATTATCGGCAGCTGAACAGAGTTATGGTGAAGAACCGGTATCCCTTGCCTCGTATAGATGACTTGTTTGATCAGTTACAGGGTGCCAAGGTATTTTCCAAGATTGACTTGTGTTCCAGTTATCATCATATGAAGATTCGGGGGCCGACATCCCGAAGACTTCTTTCAGGACTAGATATGGTCATTATGACTTTCTGGTTATGTCCTTTGGGCTGACTAATGCCCCAACAGACATTATGCACTTGATGCACAATATATTTCGTCCTTATCTAGATTCTTTCGACATCGTGTTTATTGACGATATCTTGGTGTATTCCCGATGTCAGGAGGATCATGAGCAACATTTGAGAGTTCTGCTTCAGACCTTGAGAGAGAAGAGATTGTATGCAAAATTTTCGAAATGTGAGTTCTGACTTGATTTAGTAGAATTCTTGGGGCACGTGCTGTCCAGTGAGGGTATTGAGGTTGATCCCAAGAAAGTAGAGGTGGTGCAGAGTTGGCCTAGAGTGTCATCAGCTACTAAGATTCGCAGTTTCCTTGGTTTGGCAGGGTACTACCGCCGTTTCGTAGAGGAATTTTCATCTATTGCAGCACCTATGACCAGACTGACCCAGAAGGGTGCTCAGTTCAGATGGACTAAGGAGTGTGAGGAGAGCTTTCAGAAGCCCAATTCAGCTTTGACTACAGCTCCTCTATTAATTTTGCCTACGGGTTCAGGTTCTTATACAGTTTACTGGGATGCCTCGAGAGTTGTCCTTGGAGCGGTTTTGATGCAGAACGGTAGGGTAATTGCCTACGTCAAGACAGTTGAAGGTGCACGAGAAGAATTAGGCCTGGGTTTTTGGTAATTTGGACGAGTTGGAGGTGACTGGTAATAGGATGGTTGGGTGTTATAGGTGTAGTAGGCAGTAGCGGGTTGGGAATATCTGGGAGGTGATGGTTGATATGTGGGTGGAGGTGTTTGGTATGTGAGTGAAGGTGTTTGGTATAAAAATGGGGTTTTGGGTCCATGGGCTACTGTTCCGACATCTTTCTTCTTAGATATACCACCTAATTGCAATGCTTTATTCTTGGCCTGCAGTGCCTCGGAATTTGTCACCATCCCGATTTTAATACCTTCATCAATTATTTCTCTGAGTTTGATGATATCAGAGAACTTATGGTTCTCAATGACCATTATCCTTTCACAATACTGTGGATCCTGTGCCCGGATAAAGAACTTGTTCATCTGTTCCTCATCCAATGCTGGTCTAACCATGGCTGCTTCCGACCACCATCGAGTAGCATACTCACGGAAAGTCTCAGTTGGCTTCTTCTTTAAGTTCTGGATAAAGAAAATCGGTGCGTTCTTCGTTTTAAATCTGAACCTGTCAATGAAGTCGGACGCCATGCTCACCCAATTGGCCCACTTCTTAGGATTCTGGCTTATGTACCAGGACAGGGCATCTCCGATAAGACTCCTCATGAACATATTCATTCGAATCCTTTCATATTTTCCGACCCCCACGAGCTTGTCACAATAAATCCTCAGATGAACCTTGGGATCACCCGTTCCGTCAAACATTTCGATCTTGGGACGTTTGTAACCCTCCGGTAGTTCCACATCCGGTTGTATGCATAAATCCTCATAGTTCAGACCTTCTATTCCTTTACCCCCTTCAACACCCTGAACCTGACTTGTCAACTTCTTGAGCTCTTCAGCCATGTTCTTGATGAGCAGGTCATTCTCAACAGATTCTGGTGTATAGGAGATTGGTTGAGTGGAGTAAGGTAGGGTTTCTACGTATATAGGGTTATTCTGGTGAAGGCTTGGATTTTTGGTATAATGATGATCATTAGTGGAGTTTTGGGGTTCGGGAATAATTTATGGAGTATCTTGGGGAGTATAGTAGGTGTTTTGTGGGGATTGAGTAGGGAGATGCTGATTTTGAGGAGGGGTTGTATACTGGTGAGGTGCGAGAGGATTCTGTGGGTGTTTGTTGGGTGTGTTCTGAGGTGGTGAAGGGTTCTGGGTGTCGGGGATATTCAATGTGAGGGAGAGATTTGCCAAGTTACGAACCTGCTCAAGCTCGCCCTGTAGTTCACGTATATTTTGCTCAAGCCATAAAACCAGGCATTAGTGCCTCGACCATCGACACTTTCCCCATTCTCAACATATGCAGCGTTGTCTGTTCTGATGTTATTCATATCATCCATTTTAGCTTTCCTTTGCCTTTCGGTACACTTGGAGGAGGAGAAGGTGGAGGGCCCTGGATCTTGTATGATACGTTGATGATGCCAGTATGCGTGAACAAACCTTGGGAATGGGGATAATTTAAAAAAAGGAAGGAAAGAAAAGACAACAAAAGTAACCAAGTCAGTAAGGGTTCCAAGAAGAGTATTTGCAATATCTAAACACATAGGTGGGCCTTGCGACAAGCTGATTTGGAGACTTTTAGTGCCAATAATTTCATCATTTCATTAATGTAAAAGTAGATAAATCTAAAACGACACTAAATAAGATAGGTCACTAATGGCACTTGGCCTTATTACATTTGAAAAAGGAGGTAAACCTAATCTACTTGGTCCCATAAGGACCTTCCCCAGGCTTGATCTTCTTGGCTTCTGTCGATCAGGTTCCCCAGGTCGTGCATGCCCAACAGCAGGTATACTCTCGCTAGATGTCCTCTTTTGCTTCCCTCAGCATTCTGACAGTTGGCGACTCTTTTCCTCGTCTTCACCTCCAATTCCATCAGACCTTGCTCCAAATACTCCAGTCTTTCATTAAATTTGATAGCCCTTTCCCTCCATTCATTGATCAGTACCATAGAAGTCTTGTGTTTCTCCAGATGCTCGGCCTCAGACTCATGAACCCTTTTGTGTAGTTTATTGTATTTCACTTGGGCTTCAGCAACTTCCTCTATGACCCTATTTCCTCGACCCATTCCCGGCTCAACTACCCCTACTATGCTGTCTTCCAACCATGAAAGGTAAAAGAGTACATGCCCTATGTGGTACCTATCTGGCTCGATGGTGTCCCTTTCCACAATAACCTTTAGATGCTACATATGCTGAGCTTCACATTTGTACGGGATGTCATCATCCTGAAAATATGCCCTGTAATGACCCATTTTAGAAACTCGCGGTATGACTTGGTTCCTGCCTTCCTGTCTCATAACCCTGATGGGAACATAAGGGTATATGCCCATTAAACCGATCAACACTAAGTGCGGAGTGTCCCTAGATGTGATGATGAACTCACTGGCAGGCAACCATTCGAACATCCATTGAACCTGGTCCTCAGTTAAATTGTCAAGAAACTGCGCCCACTCTGTAGCATTTTCCGGTTGAGCAAACCTGTTTAGGATGTAAGTCATTCTCTTAGGGTGATGGAAGGCTATATGATCATTCCACTCCCTTCGTTGAAACTCTTGACGATATTGACCCTTTTGGAGATGCTCCAATAACCAAAGTTGTAGCAGCAAATTGCAACCTTCGAAATGCTTAAACCCCTTCTGCCAACGGTCCAAAGCCCGATAGATATTAGCTATGATCATAGGGACAATAGTGTATGTTTGCCCCTCAATCCCCTCCATAAAAGATTTTGCTACCACAATAGTCTAGTGTTAATCATGTCCCTTTGCTTGGAAATACTATCATGCCCAAGAAGAAAACCACGAACACGAAAACCCTGCGGTGTATATGACCTAAGGAAGTGATAGACAATTCATCATAGAAGATACGATAGGATTCTCTATGACCATATCGCTCGTAGAGATAGTCAAAGGGCATGTAGGAATCCTTCAGGAACTCCAGATCATCGTTCTTTCTCAAACTCATCATTTTCAAGAACCCCCTAGCGGCATGATTTTTCGGCACCAATAAACCCTGATTGTCCCAAGGTAGTCCAGCAAATCTCCCTATCTCCTCCAAGAGAGGAGTCATTTCTATGTTGCCAAAACGGAACACAGACCTTTCTCCATCCCAGAACATAGTGGCTACTTCGATCAACATATTGTTTGGTTGGATATCTAGTAAAGATGGTAAGTTTTTGAGGACCCTTTTCACATGGTCTTTGTCACTTGGCGAAAGGTCCTCCCACCAATCCAGCAACAATGGTGGTATTCTTTGGACCATGTCGAACCTGGGGACTTCGTGCCTCATTTATGCAAAACAAAATAAGGTTAGACCTTTTCCCCCTCCAGATTCAACTACTTATACATCACTAATTAGCATATTGACACTTATTTCTCAAAATTAATGCACAGATCGTGGTCACGTCCGTTGGGATTATGGAAACTCGGTGGACTTTTGGATAAGATTCATTTTAAAGGGTTGTTATGTGGACAACATATTAACCCGACTAGGTTTTACCATGATGTGTACAATTAATCATGGGTAAGGTTTCTATAGAGGTCTAGAATATGTTACATCTCGCATTTTTCGTACGCTAAAAATTTCGTCTTCAGTTAACCGACGTAGACTCGGGGATGAGATTATCTTGAGGTTTACATATTTATGCTATTTATAACAACAAATAAGTAAATGTCATGAAGGATAAAGGATACACGAATTAAAGAAAATGAGAGTCATGAAGGTTGCCGATTTGGGAGAAGATACGAGTCGAGCAATAATACCCGATATTTATGGACTAGTACCATAGAAGGTACCATATGACCACGGTAGTATGATGTATAAAGTATATCAAAAATAAGTAGAATTAAAAGTAATTTGAGATAATTTTTAATTATGCGGGTAATTAGTTAATTACCGGATAACGTGACATTACCTAATTAACTAATAAAGGGATAAATATTAATAACCCCCCCCC
>ML369351.1:0-57035 GCA_005239525.1 Nicotiana knightiana
TTCCTATATTACTTGTCGACCACGTACACTTGCGTGTGCATTGGGAAATCAACCAACACATATAAGGATAAAAGAATAATAATAAAAAGATTTACACAGAACCACAAGAAAAATTGGAAATAAATAGGAAAGAACTATTTGCATTATACAAATGTTTATTAGCATTTGAACCATATATAGTTTATAATAAATTTATTGTAAGAACAGATAATACACAGGTAAAATGGTGGATAACCAGAAAAGTACAAGATTCAGTTACAACAAAAGAAATACGTAGACTGGTATTAAATATACTAAATTTTACATTTACAATTGAAATTATTACAACTAATAAGAATGTTATTGCAGATTACTTATCAAGAAAAATCTACCCAAACTGACCCAGATAATACAATGGAAAATCTATTCCTAGCCATGACTACACTTTGNTTAACAAAAGAAAGTCTAGATACCTTAAGATGTAATAGAAAATTTGATGGTGAAATGGCAACAACAAATATGGAAATATTATACAAATATGAGATAGCCATAAGAAACGAATTTAGTAGCATGACTACAGAAATAGAAGAACAAAATAAAGATAAAATAATAAACAGAAATCTAATAACAAAACTAGCGATATGTAATATGTGCTATATAGATGAATATACTTGTGCATTTAAAGAATATTATTATAAAGGGACATACAGTGCAGAAGAAAGTAGAGAAATAAGAAGATTATATTTTACAAAATTACCCGAACCATTTAGTTCAAAAATAATAAAAGACTGGAATGAAGCAGGATTAGCAGATACTTTGGGAACTAGAATAAAATAGCCCTTTCCATCTCATAGGTATTTTCTTTCATTTACGCACTACAAAATTAAACGAGAAGTTATATGGAGTATTTTTTAGGACATGCTAAAGGCTTAGTTAACATGATAAAATTTATATGTGCAAGCTACAGCTGGTTGTGAAACTTTCAAGGATATATGCATGGTGGAATACCTTGTTTTCATCACTAATTTGATATATCAAGAAACAAAAAGGAGTTCATCTCTGGTTATTCTTTTCTTTTTTATTTTGTGTGTGAGAGAGAGTCATCAAATGATGTAATAGTGGAATCAATTGGAATTGGAAGCTTGATGGCGTCGTGAAAACCACAGCATATGGAAGAATATTTTTGAAAACAAAATGGTTTACGTGAAACCAATATGTTTAAGAAAGAAACATATAGAAAGTTTGACTGTGTATTGACAACAAAACAAAACTCCTTGTGTTAATAAAAAAGAGAATAAGTAGGAGGACAATCATCTGAAGGTAAGTTCAAGGCAAGTGTATGATCAGATATATATCTGTATGTATATAAACTGTCACTTGGAGGTGAATAAATCCTTGGCAGGGAGCATTTTCTCCTTAAATAGGATCTACGCAATAGCGGGAATCTGAATTAGTTGAACAAGTAGGTTTTAGATATCATATGGTTATAAAAAAAGAAATAGTATTAAATGTCACTTTGTGTGCTACTTTATCACGACCCAGTTTCCCCTCCGTTGGGTATCGTGATGATACTTAGCCTTAGAGACTAGGTAAGACTGACGATTACTGAATAACAACAATAATAAAGAAAATCTAACAGCCTCGATATAGATATCTTTACAAAATTTATATTCTAAAACCGGTAGTACAAGTCATAAGCTCTACATAGTTCACTAGAAAACCTCTAAAATACAATTGTCTCGAAATAAGAGTGAACAATGTAAATACAAAATAAGAAGGTGACTCTGAAGCCTGCGAATGCAACAGGAGGTTTACCTTGAGTCTCCACAGCAGCACAACTACTAGTGATCCAATACCTAGATCTGTACAAAAAAATGTACAGAAGTGTAGAATGAGAACACCACAGCGGTGCCCAGCAAGTATCAAGACTAACCTCGGTGAGTAGTGACGAGGAACAGTCAAGACACCTACTGATCTAATAAATTAAAAAAATATAAATATAGGAACAACAGTGCATGATTTCTACATGAAAAATACAAAATATGACTAACAATACAGTAATTAAAATAAGAAAGGGAAAACGACAAGTATCAGCGGAATACTATAAGAATGACACAAAAGAGTGAGCGGAAACACAACCTAAATCCGAACCATATATACATCATGGACAAATAATAACCCAGCAACTACGACAACTCTCACATTTGATTTTTAGTCAACAACCTTCAAGATGTAACAAACCTCAGATAAATTACAACTCATGGGTCTCAATACCAGAATCCTAACACTTGGCATCATGTGCCCTCATCACACCTCATAACCGCACTAACGACTCGCACGCCAAATAGAGCCATTCTCACATTGAAGGCAAGTAAACAAGGGTGTGCATTTATACTCAACAATATCAAGAAAACCTCTTATCCGGTAAGGGTGCTTAGCTACGTGCATGCTTGTGCAAGTGTCCTAACATAGTTCATACCAGCTAGTAAGCATAAGGAAAAGAACAGACATCACGTAGAATGTTTGCAAGGGGATCTTCCGGAATGTCGTTCCGTAGTCCCAAAGTAAATATGCAGAGGGATCTCCTGAAATACCGTTCCGTAATCCCAAAGTAAATATGCAGAATAGGGGGATCTCCCGGAATACCGTTCCGTAGTCCCAAAGTAAATATGCAGCGCAACCAACAGAGATAATAGTTATAGCATGGAAGAAACCTCGTACATCACCATAACAAGTACAACAACAACAATGACAATAATAAAAAGTACGACGAGTAAATCAACTCAAGAACTTAAATCACAAAGAAATGGTAGAACCTGTTCACAGGGAATAACCATACTAAAATATGCTAGGCGTAAAGAGAATAACTTAACAAGGGAAAACTAAAATGTAGCAACGACCCCACAATATACAATTCAACAACAAGGAAGCTAACATGAGTCAAATAATTCCAAATAATGTTATTTCAGCTGAAATATAAGATATCTAACTTCTTTTAGGTTGAGCCATTACGAAGGATATTCAACAATTCAATTAAGGATAAGCGGCGTAAAGATAATCACAATCTCAATTAAGACTAAATAATTATAGGATGAGATAATAATAATTTCAGATAAAGATAGGCAATTATGAAAAGATAGCATGACAATAGGAGGGGTAAAAATCTTCACTTAAGTCAAATAATAGTCAAATAGGCAATAAGAGTGATCATAAGAAATTAATTCCAATTAAGTATGTAGAGATGAAACTAGTAAATAGGAAACTCAGTCGTATCAAGAAAAACTCCATACTCAGTGAATATAAGGACCTAAGAACCCTAAAGGCCATCTTTCCACAAATTAGTCGTAGCACGCACTCGTCACCTCGCGTACACGAACTACAATCAACATAGAAGACTCAAATCCTAAAGGAAAATCTCCCACACAAGGTTAGGCAAGATACTTACCTCAAAGAAGACAAACTTATACACTAAAATGAACTTCTCGGGTGAAAAAACCTCCGGACGGCTCAAATCTAACCAAAATAATTCCAAAGCACAAATAAAACTCATAAGAAAACCTTCTAGATCATAAAGTCTCAATTTTTAACAAAATCCAAAATCGGTCCAAAAGTCGACCCCCAGGCCCGCACCTCAAAATCCGACAAATTTTATAAAACCCGAACACCCATTTTGATACGAGTGCAACCATACAAAAATTATCAAATTCCGATACTATTTCACCCTTCAAATCATGATTTTTCATTTTGTAACTTTTTTCAAAAACAACCATTTTTCCCAACTCAAAACACAAATCAAATGATAAAAACAACGGTAAAATCATGAAATATATTAAATTCTAGGTGAAGAACACTTAGTCAATCGTTTTTCTTGAAAAACTCACAAAAAATTGATCAAAACCGAGCTTTACAAGTCAAGATATAATAAAAATGGTCTAATCCTCGATTTGAAAATATATTCTGCCTACCCAGGTATTTGTACAGCGCGATCTCTGAAGAAATGACGCAATCGCGTAGAAGGAAAATGGCTATTGTCCAAAATGTTCTACGCGATCGTGGAAGGGCTTATGCGATTGCGTAGTGAAGGAATTATCTGTTTTGCAAAGCCACACTTCGTGATCGCGAAGCAGAAGATGCGATCGCGTTTAAAGAATAATGGCTGCCCAAAGAAAAAACTATGCAAACACGAACAGAGAAGATGCGAACACGAAGAAGGAGTAAACAGTCTTTCGCGATCGCGAATGAGGTCATGCGAACACCTTGAAGAATTGATACCTCCTCCAAAATTACTCTTCGCGAACGCGGAGGAGTAGACGCGAATGCAAAGAAGAAAACCAGATGACAGGTAACAGCAGTTCAAAATAGGAGAAAAATGGCCCGTAACCCACTTGAGGCCCCCGGGACGCCGTCTAAACACACAAACAAGTTATATCACCTAACACGGACTCGCTCGGGGTCTCAAATCATATTAAACAACATCGAAAATGAAAATCGCACCATGAATCGAACTATGAACTTCCAAATCTTCCAACTTTGAAAACTCGTGTCGAAACCAATCAAACCAACCCGGAATGATGCCAAATTTTGCAGACAAGTCACAAATGACATAACAGAGGTACTCCAACTCTCGAAATTGCATTCTGACCTCAGTATCACAAAAGTCAACTATGGGTCAAACTTCTTCATTTTCCAAACTATAACTTTTTCAACATTCGCCGAATTGCCTCAAATTACTCTTTGGACCTCCAAATCCAAATCTGGACGCATGCCTAAGTCCAAAATCACCATACGAAGCTGCTGACATCATCCAAAATCATTTCGGAGTCGTTTACACAAAAGTCAAATTCCGTTCAAATTCTTATCGCTTAAGCTTCCAAAACTAGATTCCTTCTTCCAATTCGACTCTGAATCATCCGGTAACTGAATTCAATTATGCACGCAAGTCGATACACATAATATGAAGTTGTACAAGCCCTTACGCCGTCGAACGGAGCTTATATTCTCAAAAAGACCTATCGAGTCGTTACATATTCTTTATCATTTAACTAGTCAATTTATCCATTCTTCGCGGTCCTGTTAAAGCCAATAAATAGCTTAGATATACTTGTATTTTAATCTATATACGCAAACATATACCTCCTATTAGATCCAAAATGCTCCATATTTATAATCCGCATTTTTTAAAATAATTATTGTTTTCTTGTAAATGATCATCCACTCCACTAATTTATATAACAATTGGAAGCTTCTTGTAACCAAATCAACATTAAATAATTGAGTAACTTCTTCTTCTGTTACTCCTTTCTTTGTGTGTACTTTATTGGTTACAAATGCTACAAGCCTTTTGTTATATATGGTAAAATAAACCGTTTTGGAAAATGAAAAAGTCTTTCTTTTCATCTTCCTTTTACTTTAGTTTGTTTCATCCTTAATTTTTAACGGATGTAACGGGACATGTTTTTCACATTAATTAGGTAGCATTTAGACACTTTTAGATTTTTGAAAATAAGATAAATTAGAAGAAAAAAAAGAAGATAAAAAAATCAAAAAAAGATAAATGTGTTATAAAATATTTAGTAAATGTGGATGTCCACTACTCCCATTACTTTCACCCATGATATAAATAACCTCCCACTACTTATCATTTTTATGATTGTAACTCTCACACCTCCATAACCTCTCCCCATGAGCTTCCCCATGATCTCAAAGGTTAATGTCATGTTTAAGACAATCCTTTTGTAACCTACAACGTAGTAGTATAAATAGAAGCATGAAATGTGATATGTTATACACTTGAACACTTCATGAAATAAAAAAATTATCTCTTCTTCTTTTATTCTACTTATCTTCTTGTCTTACATTGTTACTTTGAGCTACATTTTTATGCCTATTGTGCCACATCATATTGTCATTTTCCAACTTCATATATATATATCTTAATCTGTTAGCTAACCTCAACTCAGCCACCTCACTTGTAGTTTTAGCGTTTCATGATTAGCCCTTACTGGATTTTATTGCTAAATCACCTTTCCAAAATGTGGAGTAATCCGAATCAACTGGTGAAACAAAATTTTCCAAATACAGGGTGTGTTTGGAACGAAGGAAATCTCCTAGAAAATGTTTTCATGAAAAAATGAGTGATTTTATCACTTATTTTTCCTTGTTTGGTTGGTGAATAGAAAACTTTTTCTGGGAAATATTTTATAGTATTTGATTAGAGAGTAGAAATTTTTTTATGGTACTCCCCTCACCCCCCCAAAGTTCACATGTTTCCTTGCTCCTCCCTCCCCCCAAATAAAAAGAAAATACTCATTTGTTGAAATTAAAAAATTTATCTATAACATAAAAATGAAAGTACTATTAATAATATTTTTGTTTAGGGTGAGGTGTGGGGTGTTGGGGGTGTGGGATAAGGGAGTGGAGGTGGGGGTGGGATGGGGTAGGGTGGGCGGAGGTGGGGTCGATAGGTGGGGGGTGTGCGGGTGGGTTGGTGGAGAAGGTTCAGAAAGAGTTTTGAAAAATATTTTCCCTTCTCTTGATAGAGAAAATATTATATTCCAATTGGAGGAAAATGAGTTCATGAGGAAAATATTTTCCAAAACATTTAAACCAACCAAATATAGGAAAATTGAAAAATATTTTCCAAAAAATCATTCGTACCAAATACACCCAAAATAAGGAGTGGCAAACGGGCGGCGCGGGTCGGATATGGTTCGGGTTGAAAACAGGTAATGAAAAACAGATAATTTATACGAGTCGAACCATATTTAATACGGATAAAAAATCAGTTAACCGGCGGATAATATGGGTAACCATATTATCCATGACTTTTTGCATATTCACTTTTGGGACAATTCTTAATCTCCCTAACTTGAGAAAGCCCCAATTTGAGGCTTTACAAATGTAAAAGTTAGAACCCTTGGTTATCCATTTTATAAATAGATACTCTCTCCGTTCCAATTTATGTGAACCTGTTTGACTGGGCACAAAATTTAAGAAAAAATGAAGACTTTGGAATTTTTGGTCCTACACAAGTAAAAAAGGGGGCAGAGTGTCACGCCCCGAAATCCCACCATCGGGCCGTGATGACGTCTAACGCTGAACCCGCTAGACAAGCCAACGTATATAACTAAACTAGCATAAAAATCTCAACTTTCAAAATAAGGTAAAAACACTTCGAAATTAAATCAGCGGAATAAGTACAGCTTTAAGCTAAGTAAAGACAATCAGAATATATCGACGCAAAATTTCACAAAACTTGGAGTCACAAACTCACGAATTGTCTAAGAGTTCTAAATACAAGTCTGAAAGGAAATACATGTCTGCCTTTGAAGTTAAAGGAAAAACAAGACAGAATCGAGGACAAAGGGATGGAAGAGACGCCAAGGCCCACGAACGCTAGCGGGTATACCTTGAAGCCTCTATGATGAGCTGGAAGACACTCCCACTAATGATGTCCTCCAGGTCCGACTGCGTAATCTGCACAACATAAAGAAATGCATGTGTAGCATCAGTACAACCGACCCCATGTACTGAGTAAGTGACCAGCCTAACCTCGGCGAATTAGTGATGAGGCTAGAACCAGACTACCAAATAAACCTATGTAGTTCAAATAAATATATATACATCTATACAACGGACAAGAAATATACGAAGAAAACAATGAATAAAGGAATGGGGACATGATGTGGGGAGATAACAGTTTCATATAAGATAATCTCAATAAGGAAAAGAAACAACAAGCTAGCATATCAATAAGGACAAGAAATAACAAACTTGCACGGCATCACCCTTCGTGCTTTTACTCTTTTCCTCACTATGCAATGAATACTGTAATCAATGTAAATCATGGCACGACATCACCCTTCGTGATTTTACTCTCATCCTCACTATGCAATGTATAATGTAATCAATGAAAATCATGGCACGGCATCACCCTTCGTGCTTTTACTCTCGTCCTCACTATGCATTGTATAATGTAATCAATGTAAATCATGGCACGACATCACCATTCGTGCTTTTACTCTCTTTCCTCACTGTATAATCAATGAATGTGGTACTGAATGGTACATCGTACGGAACGACATCACCCTTAGTGCTTTATACTCTTTCCTAACAATATCAAACAATGCATGGCATCACCCTTCGTGCTTCAACACTCTTCCTCACCCAAACAGCAATCACAAACAGGGGCAAGGAAGTAAACAGAATAGAAATAGAAATCTCGGCAAGGGAACAACAACAAAAATCTCAACATCCAAGCAAGGGAGACAACATCAAACAATGCACGACATCACCCTTCGTGCTTTACTCTCATTCTCACCAAGACAAGTGCACGACATCACCCTTCGTGCTTTACTCTCATTCTCACCAAGACAAGTGCACGACATCACCCTTTGTGCTTTACTCTCGTTCTCACCAAGACAAGTGCACGACATCACCCTTCGTGCTTTACTCTCATTCTCACCAAGACAAGTGCACGACATCACCCTTCGTGCTTTACTCTCATTCTCACCAAGACAAGTGCACGACATCACCCTTCGTGCTTTGACACTCTTCCTCACCAAAACAACAATCACAACCAAGGGCAAGGAAGTAAACAGAATAGATATTTGAATCCCAATAAGGGAACAATAATTAAACAATTAAATCCCGACAAGGGTAACATCAATTAAATAATTAAATCCCAGCAAGGGAACATCACTTGCACAATTAAATCCCGGCAAGGGTATGTTTCAATAACTCTTTCTCTTTCTTTCACTTTCATTTCCATGATTTATTCTATCACTTGAGCCAATGCTCCAAAGGATGTAAATCTCATATTTCTTCATTATTCGTTACAATTTGAGCCAATACTCCAACAGAGTTTAAAGATTACAATTCCCTTAACATATTCTCCACAACATATAGAAATCATCAGTTAAGCATGGAAATTACCACAAATCAGAATATTCACAATATAAAGACTCACGGTCATGCTAGACACTAATGTATAGATACTCGTCACCTTGCCTATACATCATATTTGACAAATAGAAAGTAGCAAATTATACTCAACTCATATCCCCTCAAGCTAAGGTTAGACCGACCACTTACCTCGGGTCCGAAGTATAGCAATCAACCCGAAGCCACACGTTTGCCACAAGTATCCGACTCCAAATGGCCCAAATGTATTCAAATAAATTTCATACCGTAAATAATCTCATGCAATTGGTTCTACTATTCAATTCGATGTTACGACGTGAAATTAGGTGAAATGACCAAAACGGCCCTCAGTCCAGCATACCAGAGTCGGGTATATTTTACATTTTCAGAACCCTCGAACCGTCATGAATCTATCCGTATAAAAATCTCTCAAATCGGAGGTCAATCACCCACTCAAACCCCAATTCTAGGAAAAAATCTAAGTTCTACCCAATTCACCCAATTTCACCCTTGAAAATCTTTGATTTTTAAGATGAAAACACGTTAAATGATGTTAATGATTGAAAGAAATGAGTAAAAACCACTTACAACTGATTTGGAAGAGTCTTGTTTGTTGGAAAAATCTCCTAGGAGTGTTGAGTTTGAGAAATTATGATATGTGAAGAAAATTTTCGGTTTGGTACAGTGCAGGCCACTGGTTGGCATCGCAAATGCGAACAGGTGTTCGCAATTGCAAACACCCTTACATGGGAGTTGCGAAGCATAGTTCGCATTTACGATCACTTTGCAGGAGGAGGGACTTCGCATTTGCGAAGGAAGGATCGCATTTGCGATCACTGTGTAGCCAGTGCACCTACGCATTTGCGATGTTGGCTTCGCATTTGTGATCACAGCCAGCCAGTGCACTGTTCGCATTTGCAATGATGGCTTCGCATTTGCGAAGCTTGCAGATCAGAACACCAGCAGATTTTCCAAGTTCAAAAATGAAATTTGTGGCCTATTCAAAACTCACCCGAGCCCTCGGGGCTCCAAACCAAATATACCGATGGGTCCCAAATCATAATACGGACTTGCTCGAGACTTCGGAACACCCAAAACAATGCTAAAACTCGAAATCACACCCCCTAACCTCAAGAACCAACTTAGGAATTTTAAGCTTTCTAACTTCGCTAACAACGTGCCAAACTGACCTATACATCTTGGAGTGACAACAAATTTTACAGATTACTCACACAACATCCTACGAACTTACCCGTGCGATCATATCGCCAAAACAACATCATACACATAGAATTAAACCTCAACATCCATGAAATCTATCAAATTTCCTAAAAACATCAAAGTTTCCATTTTTAAGCCCGAAACACGACAAAAGAAATCCGATTTAAACTTTACAGAAAGTGCCTAAAACATATATAAGACCTGTACCGGGCGCCGGAACCAAAATACGGGCCCGATACGATTACTTTCTAATCAGATTTCATTTTCAATTTCCTTAAATATTTTAAGAGAATAGTTTTACTCAAAAATTTATTTCTCGGGCTTGGGACCTCGGAATTCGATTCCGGGCATAAGCCCAAGTCCTATATTTTCCTACGGACCCTCCGGGACTGTCTAATCATGGGTCCGGGTCCGTTTACCTAAAATCTTGACCAAAGTCAAATTTATTCATTTTAATATCAAATCTTAGCATTTTTCACAGAATTTAATATTTAAGCTGTCCGGCTACGCGCCCGGACCTCGCACGCAAATTGAGGTAATTACAAATGAGGTTTTCAAGGCCTCGGAAGTACGGGGTGCGTAATAACATGGGTGATGAACCTTGGGGTCGTCACATTCTCCACCTCTAAAACAACCGTTCGTCCTCGAACGGACAGAAGAAGGAAGTACCTGTGTCGGGAAATAAATGAGGGTAACGGCTCCGCATATTGGACTCGGACTCCCAGGTCGATGCCTCAGGAGGCTGACCTCTCCACTGAACATGAACAAAATGGAAACTCTTTGATCTCAACTGACGAATCTGCCGGTCTAGAATAGCTACCGGCTCCTCCTCATAAGATAAGTCCTTGTCCAACTAGACAGTGCTGAAATCTAACACGTGGGATGGATCTCCATGATACCTCCGAAGCATAGACACATGAAAGACTGGATGTACGACTGATAAGCTAGGTTGCAATGCATGTCTATAAGCCACATCTCCCACTCGATCAAGAATCTCAAACATACCACTGAATCTAGGGCTAAGCTTGCACTTCTTCCCAAATCTCATCACGCCCTTCACTCGCTCACCAACCATGAAAGCCACATCTCGAACCTTGCGATCTGCATAACTCTTTTTCCTGGACTGAGCTCTACGAAGCCTATCCTGAATGATCCTGACCTTGTCCAAGGCCTCCTGAACCAAATCTGTACCCAACAATCGAGCCTCTCCTGGCTCAAACCATCCAACCGGAGATCGACACCGCCTACCATATAAAGCCTCATAAGGAGCTATCTGGATACTCGACTGGTAGCTGTTGTTATAGGCAAACTCTGCTAAAGGCAAGAACTGATCCCATGATCCTCCAAAGTCAATGACATAAGCCTAGAGCATATCCTCCAATATCTGAATAGTCCGCTCGGACTGCCCATCCGTCTGAGGATGAAATGTTGTGCTCAACTCCACCTGGGTGCCTAACTCTCGCTGAACTCCTCCCCAGAAATGCGAGGTAAACTGCGGGCCCCGGTCCAAAATGATAGATATCGGCACACCATGAAGGAGAACAATCTCCCGGATATAGATCTCACCTAACCTCTTTGATGAATAGGATACTGCCACAGGAATGAAATGCGCTGATTTGGTACCTCCGGGCTGCACCGTGTCCTTAAGGATGCACAAATGGGGATCATCAAACTGCCGACCACGGATACGCACTAATAATGAAGAACGAGCGACCGTACAAGCCAACACTCGACTAGGCTTAGAAACATCCAACCTCACAAATCGATTGGGCAAATCCTGAACATCCAAAGCAAGCGGCCTCTGACTTACCGGAATAAAAGCAAGACTGGCCATACTAGCTGACTTCCTACTCAAAGCATCGGCCACCACATTGGCCTTCCCCGGGTTATATAAGATAGTAATATCATAATCCTTCAACAGCTCCAACCACCTTCTCTGCCTCAAATTCAACTCCTTTTGCTTGAACAAGTACTGAAGACTCTTATGATCCATGAACACCTCACACACCATGCCATACAGGTAGTGCCTCCAAATCTTCAATGCGTGGACAATGGCTGCCAACTCCAAATCATGCACTGGATAGTTCTCCTCATTAATTTTCAACTGCCTCGAAGCATAAGCAATGACCTTGCCATCCTGCATCAATACTGCACCAAGCCCAATACGGGAAGCATCGCAGTAGACTGTATAAGGCCTTGAACCTGTGGGCAAAACCAATACCGGTATCGTAGTAAGAGCTGTCTTGAGCCTCTAAAAGATCGTCTCACACTCGTCCGACCATCTGAACTGTGCACCCTTCTGGGTCAACCTGGTCATTGGGGCTGCAAAAGATGAGAACCCCTCCACGAACCGACAATAATAGCCTGCCAATCCCAAGAAACTCTGAATCTCTGTAGCTGATGCTGGTCTAGGCTAGTTCTTGACTGCCTCAATCTTCTTCAGGTCAACCTGAATACCCTCCGATAACACGACATGACCCAGGAAAGCAACTGAACTCAACCAGAACTCACACTTAGAAAACTTTGCATATAGCTGGCTACCCTTCAGAGTCTGAAGAACTACTCTGAGATACTACTTGTGCTCCTCCTGGCTGAGGGAGTATATCAATATATCATCAATGAAGACTATCACGAACGATTCCAAATAAGGCCTGAACACTCGGTTCATCAATTCCATAAAAGCTGTTGGGGCATTTGTCAACCCAAACGATATGATTAAAAACTCGTAATTCCCGTACCGAGTGTGGAAAGCTGTCTTACGGACATCGGATGCCCTAATCTTTAACTGATGGTAGCCAGATCTCAAGTCTATCTTCGAAAACATCCTAGCACCCTGAAGCTGATCGAACAAATCATCAATCCTCGGCAGTGGATACTTATTCTTGATTGTAACCTTGTTCAATTGCCGGTACTCAATGCACATCCTCACCGAACCATCCTTTTTCTTCACAAACAATACTGGAGCACCCCAAGGAGAAAAGCTGGGCCTAATGAAACCCTTCACAAGCAAATCATGCAACTGTTCCTTCCATTCTTTCAACTCTGGCGGGGCCATACGATACGGCGGAATAGAAATGGGTTGGGTGCCCGGAGCCAGATCAATGCAGAAATCAATGTCCCTGTCAGGTGGCATCCCCGGCAAGTCTGAATGGAAAACCTCAGGAAACTCACGAACCATGGGTACTGAATCAATAGAGGGAACCTCAACACTGGAATCACGCACATAAGACAAATAAGCCAAACACCCCTTCTCGACCATACGCCGAGCCTTCACGTACGAAATAATATTGCGGGTAGAACGACCAGGAGTTCCTTTCCAGTCTAATCGGGGCAAATCTGGTAAGGCTAAGGTCATCGTCTTGGCATGACAATCCAAGATAGCATGGTATGGGGATAACCAGTCCATCCCCTATAACATCAAAGTCGACCATACCTAAAAGAAACAAATCAACACGGGTCTCAAGACCCCCAATCACCACAACACAAGAACGATGGACACGATCGACCACGATATAATCACCCACTGGTGTAGATACATAAACATGAATACTCAGTGGATCACTAGGAATGACTAGGGATGCTGCAAAATAAGAGGACACATACGAATACGTAGACCCTGGGTCAAACAACACTGAAGCATCTCAATAACAAACCCGAATAGTACCTGTAATAACTGCATCTGAAGACTCAGCCTCTGGCATGGATGGAAGAGCATAACATCGGGGCTGGGCCCCACCACCCTGAACCACATCTCTGGAAAGGCCGGCTGCTGGCTGGCCTCCACCTCTAGCGGCCTCAGCTCCACCTCTATGACCTCTACCTCCACTTTCGACATTCTGACTCCTTTTTCCCTAGGTTGTCATGTAGTTGAGTTGTAGCTGCAATGGGGCACGTAGCCTGAGTGCTCTGATGAAATATGACTCTCCCAAGTCTAGGGAAATTTCTACCACCACCCGACATAAAGTATCAACCTGTCCCGAGTTCGTCCGAAATTCCCAGCTTTATCTCTTGCAAAAATTCCCAGCCTTATACATTCCAAACCAAAACCGATATGACACGCAGCCTCGCAATCTATTCCTTGACAGTGGACTTCCCCCACGTGGAATGAAGTCATAGGTCACAATACCTGATAATCCACGATGTTAAACTTCACAGCTCATATAAATCAACCCCGTTGCTTTACACTTATTCCCATGGTGTGCAATACTTCACGGAAGCGGTCAAGAAGATCATCTGGGTCTTCAAAAGATATACCACTGAAATGGAGTGGAACTTGTTTGGTAACTTGTCCAACCTCAACAAATTGACTAGTGCATCCTGCAACCATGGAGTAGCTATAAAACCTTCTGGAGTCTGAACTAGTCCAACACATGCTGACCGAGCTAGAACCTCCGCATCTAGATCCATTTGATACTGTACAATAAGTGCTGATGTTCGAGCTTTAGACTGCGCTCTGCTTCTGTCTCTTCCCTTGATAGTAGTTGTCACTGGTGCTTCATCTCTGGTTTGGTCGTAGACGCTTCGTGTGTTGTCGAGATTAGTGAGAGGACAAGAGTAGGCAAGTTCAATCATCAATGATAGAATAAATTCGTACGATGGAGATGAAGAAATGTGGAGTTATTACTAACTTTGCACCTCTGGGGATAAATACAGACGTCTCCGTACCGATCCCTCAGACTCTACCAAGTTTGTCTGTGAGTTGTGAGACCTAAGCAACCTAGAGCTCTGATACCAACTTGTCACGCCCCGAAATCCCACCATCGGGCCGTGATGGCGTCTAAAATTAAACCCGCTAGACAAGCCAACGTATATGGCTAAACTAACATAAAAATCTCAACTTTTCAGAATAAGCTAAAAACACTTCGAAATTAAATCAGCGGAATAAGTACAACTATAAGCTAAGTAAAGACAATCACAATATATCGACACAAAATTTCCCAAAAACTGGAGTCACAAACTCACGAACTGTCTAAGAGTGCTAAATACAACTCTGAAAGAAAACACACGTCTTCCTTTGAAGCTAAAGGAAAAACAAGACAGAATCGAGGACAAAGGGATGGAAGAGACGCCAAGGCCCACGAACACCAGCGGGTATACCTTGAAGCCTCTATGACGAGCTGGAAGACACTCCCACTAATGATGTCCTCCGGGTCCGGCTGCGTAATCTACATAACATAAAGAAGTGTAGGTGTAGCATCAGTACAACCGACCCCATGAACTGATTAAGTTCCCAGCCTAAACTCGGTGAAGTAATGATGAGGCTAGAACCAGACTACCAAATAAACATGTGCAGTTCAAATAAATATATATACATCTATACAACAGACAAGAAATATAGGAAAAAAACAATGAATAAAGGAAAGGGGACATGATATGGGGAGATAAAAGTTTCATATAAGATAATCTCAATAAGGAAAAGAAACAACAAGATAGCATATTAATAAGGACAAGAAATCACAAACTTTCACGGCATCACCCTTCGTGCTTTTACTCTCGTCCTCACTATGCAATGTATAATGTAATCAATGTAAATCATGGCACGACATCACCCTTCATGCTTTTACTCTCGTCCTCACTATGCAATGTGTAATGTAACCAATGAAAATGATGGCACGGCATCACCCTTCGTGCTTTTACTCTCGTCCTCACTATGCAATGTATAATGTAATCAATGTAAATCATGGCACGACATCACCCTTCGTGCTTTTACTCTCTTTCCTCACTGTATAATCAATGATTATGGTACGGAATGGTACATCATACGGCACGACATCACCCGTCGTGCTTTACACTCTTTCCTCACAATATCAAAAAATGCACGACATCACCCTTTGTGCTTTAACACTCTTCCTCACCCAAACAACAATCACAAACAAGGGCAAGGAAGTAAACAAAATAGAAATAGAAATCCTGGCAAGGGAACAACAACAAAAATCTCAACATCCTAGCAAGGGAGACAATATCAAACAATGCACGGCATCACCCTTCGTGCTTTACACTCATTCTCACCAAGACAAGTGCACGGCATCAGCCTTCGTGCTTTAACACTCTTCCTCAGCCAAACAGCTCAAAAGCAAGGGCAAGGAAGTAAACATAATAGATATAGGAATCCCAACAAGGGAACAATAATTAAACAATTAAATCCCGACAAGTGTATATTTCAATAACTCTTTCTCTTTCTTTCACTTTCATTTCCTTGATTTATTCTATCACTTGAGCCAATTCTCCAAAGGATGTAATATCTCATATTTCTTCATTATTCGTCACAATTTGAGCCAATGCTCCAACAGAGTTTAAAGATTACAATTCCTTTCACATATTCTCCACAACATATAGAAATCATCAGTTAAGCATGGAAATTACCACAAATCAGAATATTCACAATATAAGGACTCACGGTCATGCTAGACACCAATGTATTGATACTCGTCACCATGCCTATACATCGTATTTGAAAAATAGCAAGTAGCAAATTATACTCAACTCATATTCCCTCAAGCTAAGGTTAGACCGAACACTTATCTCGGGTCCGAAGTATAGCAATCAATCCGAAGCCACACGTTTTCCACAAGTATCCGACTCTAAATGGCCCAAATCTATTCAAATAAATTTCATACCGTAAATAACATCTCATGCAATTGGTTCTACTATTCAATTCGAGGTTACGATGCAAAATTAGGTGAAATGACCAAAACGCCCCTCAGGCTAGCATACCGGAGTCGGGTAAATTTTACATTTTCAGAACCCTCGAACCCTCACGAGTCTAGCCATATAAAAATCTGTCAAATCGGAGGTCAATCACCCACTCAAACCCCAATTTTAGAAAAAAACCTAAATTCTACCCAATTCACCCAATTTCACCCATGAAAATCTTTGATTTTTAAGTTGAAAACATGTTAAATGATGTTAATGATTGAAAGAAATGAGTAAGAACCACTTACAACTGATTTGAAAGAGTCTTGTTCTTTGGAAAAATCGTTTAGGAGTGTTGAGGTTGAGATATTATGAAAGGTGAAGAAAAGTTTCGGTTTTGTACAGTGGAGGCCACTGGTTGGCATCGCAAATGCGAACAGGTGTCCGCAATCCCTGCATGGGGATTGTGAAGCATAGTTTACATTTGCAATCACTGTGCAGGAGGAGGGACTTCGCATTTGCGAAGGAAGGCTCGCATTTACGATCACTAAGCAGCCAGTGCACCTTCGCATTTGCGATGCTGGCTTCGCATTTGCGATCACTGCCAGCCAGTGCACTGTTCGCATTTGCGAAGGAAGGCTCGCATTTACGATCACTAAGCAGCCAGTGCACCTTCGCATTTGCGATGCTGGCTTCGCATTTGCGATCACTGCCAGCCAGTGCACTGTTCGCATTTGCGAAGCCTGCAGATCAGAACACCAGCAGATTTTCCAAGTTCAAAAAAAAATCCGTGGCCTATCCAAAACTCACCCAAGCCCTCGGGGCTCCAAACCAAATATACCAATGGGTCCCAAATCATAATACGGACTCGCTCGAGCCTTCGGAATACCCAAAACAACGCTAAAGCTCGAAATCACACCCCCAAACCTCAAGAACCAATTTAGGAATTTTAAGCTTTCTAACTTCGCTAATAACGTGCCGAACAAACCTATACATCTCGGAACGACACCAAATTTTACAGATACTCACACAACATCCTACGAACTTACCCGTGCGATCAAATCGCCAAGACAACATCATACACATAGAATTAAACCTCAACATCCATGAAATATATTAAATTTCCTAAAAACATCAAAGTTTCCATTTTTAAGCCCGAAACACGACAAACGAAATCTCATTTCAACCAAACTTTACAGAAAGTGCCTAAAACATATATAAGACATGTACCGGGTGTCGGAACCAAAATACCAGCCCAATACCATTACTTTCTAGTCATATTTCATTTTCAATTTTCTTAAACATTTTGAGGAAAAAATTTTACTCAAAAATTCTTTTCTCGGGCTTGGGACCTCGGAATTCGATTCCGGACGTACGCCCAAGTCTCATATTTTCCTACGGACCCTCCGGGACCGTCAAATCACGGGTCCGAGTCCATTTACCCAAAATGTTGATCAAAGTCATATTTATTCATTTTAATATCAAATCTTAGCATTTTTCACAGAATGGCATATTTAAGCTATCCGGCTACGCGCCCGGACTGTGCATGCAAATCGAGGCAATTACAAATGAGGTTTTCAAGGCCTCGGATGTGCGGGGTGGGTAATAACATGGGTGATGACCCTTTGAGTCGTCACACAGAGAATTTGTGTGGTTATAAAAGCTTCTGATTAAGGGTAAAATAGTAAGTTTAAGCTAAATTGTTTCCAAATTTAGAAAGGGGTCATTATTTTTGGAACAGACCAAAAACGAAATAGGTTCAGATAAACTAGAACAGAGAGACTAATATGGTTCTTATCCATATTCGACCCATTTTCAAAAAGTTCATTATCCAACCCATTTTTTAATGAATAATATGGGCGGTTAACTATTTCCTTTTAACCATTTTTCCACTCCTACCCACAATTAACCACCATTTTCCTTCACAAAAGAAATGGGCAGACCTACCGGTGGATGTTAAATTACACCAACTAATCGTACTGACTACTGACAACGTTCGAATTGAGATTAAAGCTAAAATAAAGTTAGTAAATGCAAGAAACAATAGATAATATATAAGAAAGCAACAAAATTCTTAGTTGATTGGTGCTTTATAGAGATTGATTTGTTACAATTGGGGCGTCCAAGTTGCCAATTCAAATATTAAATAGATAGTCAGATCAAAGATTAAAACACAAATATTTCAACTCCTTCAGCAGCGGTAGCAAGAGACAACTTCCACAATCCTCTAGGACTTTTCTTATGTCGATGTTGTCAGGCCAGCTTTCCGCACTTATTTCATCGGTATTGTTGAATTAGAGGCCCTTTTATAGTAGGTTCGCATGCTCAAACGTCGTGATCAAGTTAGGGAAGTGACTTAAGAGTTAGGCGAAGTCATGTCTCTAGATTTTGGGGTTGGTAGAGAATAACTGGGCGAGATTTGCACAAATAAAAAAGAATCATTTAAAACCACTATTTAAATTTATTCCTGTATGAGAAATTTGTGCAAAATAAACTTGGCAATTATACAAGTTGTTCACAAGTTCGACAAAACTTTCCTTATTCACAAATTATGACAGCGTCGATAACGTTGATTCACAAGTTCTGTCGCAGTGCCAAAACTTGCTTGTCTTGTTCAATTATTCACAAGTTTGATGGATCAACAATATTTAGTAATATCTTCATTCGACATATTTTGTTAAATTGGCAAAACATGCCAGTAATATTCTGATAAGTTAGGTTATTTCGTGTTTTGATGATTTGCCAAACGTTTTCGAAGAACCAGATAGGGACCAGATGTGATAACTACATGTAAGGAATCTGGCTCAATGGGCATATCAATTTTGGAGTTGTTATCGTCAAAAAGGGGAAAATTTATAAGTTATGATATTTTGTGTTTTGATGATTTGCCAAACATTCTCAAGGAATCAGATAGGGACTTGATGTGATCAATTCCTTTGGCCGTCGTACAGTCAACCCTATAGCTGTAAAAATTGTTGCACTGTAACGACTGGCAGCAGATATTTTACTTCATGTTTTGATGGTGGTCAGGGGCGAAGCTACATTTCTTCAAGAGTGGTCAACTGACCACCCTTCGTCGAAAAATTATACTCCATATAAGGTAAAATATTACTTGTTATTGATTAATAATAGACTTTGAACACCCTTATATAGCCCAATGGAAAATGTTTGAATACCCTTATTGAATTTTCTGACTTCGCCACTGATGGTGGTAATATTCTCGAGAAACCAGATAGGGACCAGGTGTGAATTAGTTCTTAGGTCGTCGTACAAGTCAACCCTATAACTATTAAAGTTGATGCACGTACGTGCAACAATACGACAACACAGTTGTAGCTTGCTAAGGCCAAACTAAAAGACCTTCTCTTCTCACATGTTCACTCATATATATAGAACATGATACAAGGTTTAACCTAACACTTGCAAATTAAAATATTCATATTCTCTCAAGTGCTAGCCGTCATAGCTTCAAGCTCTCTCAAGAACAAAGTTGCTAAAACCTCATGGACCAGATCCTGAGATTGAAGATATCTTAAGTCCTTACGTTTATGGAGTCTTTGTCATTTTGTTCTTCATTTATAATCCTACACTACTTTTAAGAAGTGACTTTGTAAGACAGATTTCAACCATTGTTTGGTTTGGTTTCTTGACTAGAGTTAGTCAAGGTTTGTGGCTTTCAAATAGAGTTATTGTAAAAGGCTTACAATAGAGTTACTTTAGGGGGTGAGGGATTAAGAGTTTAATTCCTAGATTGCAATATGTTATAATTTAAAGTTTGCTCGATTTAGTGGATTTGAAATGCTACTAGGGTAGCTCATGGTTTTTGTCCCTTGAGCAAGTAGTTTTCCACGTAAGTATTATGTGTTCTTCATGTACTGTATATTTACTGTGGGAACAGATACATAACCTGGATCCCTATACTATGTGATTTTACTTTCCGCTTATTACCGTGGGAACAAATAAAGAACATGAACCTGGTTCAATTGTTTGATGCACTCCTAGTTTCTATCATATCTCATATTTTCGTAATGCCTAGTTACACGAAGATAAAGGAAGACAAATTAGTACATACAAAGTTCTCCATTAACAGATTGCCATTTCACCCTCTGCAAGACAAAGATCTCGAACATCGTAGAAAAAGTGACTTCCTTATCTAAGGGGGACGCCTTACGTTCTTGAACCGATAACCATCTTTCGTAACATAGCCCTCTAAGTACTCTTTTAGAAACATTTTTATCACCCAGAAGGCTTTACTTCACATCCTGCCATGAAAATCCTTCAAATAAATCAACTTCAACAGTATATATCCTTGATAATATTAATTCTTCTTGATTTATCTTCATGAAAATTCCCAAACCCTTAATTGTGAATTCTCTGTGCTTGTTATTGGTGCTTCTATATTATTGGATTATTAGATGCTATGAAGTTCTTATAGCATACTGATACTGTAAGTAGGAGGAGCAGGAAAAAGGAGGAGGACGATGGAAGAAGTTATGGCGCTTGACTTATACATTTGAAAGTTTCTAATAAAGTGCGTACAAAGATTAAATACCAGGCACAACGGGAGACACCAGCAAATTTTTGCTTGCATCGTGCACGTTGAGGGAAGGTAATACCATACAATGGTGGGACGTCGCATAGGTCAGGCTGGATTAGTTTGAGCTGGACTTGGCTTCGTATGTGGTTGGGCCTGCCCAGGTTAAATTTTGTTCCCTGCACTATCTATATTCCATCCTTGTGAATATTTGTCAATGTTGCATTCATATATTTGTCAGTAATATATGACCAAGAACTTTGTAAGACTTGACACTTTTTTATGTGAAAAAGTTTGATCTTTCTTTTTTATCAAACTTGGAAATTTGATCCCAGGGACTTGATTTGTTTTGGCTCTTCTGATTTTGTAGAAAAAGACACCTTTGACCTATGTTTGACGGAAAGATAATTTTAATCTAAATTCTAGTCACGAGAATTAAAACTTCCAGCTAAACTTTTCAGTATGAGAAATTGAAAGATAATTGTAGCTACAAAAGAAAAACTCAACTAGACTTCAAGTCTTGCTGGAGATATTATGTTTAACGACCATGACAAAAAGAACATAAAACAAGTGTTTTTTTGTATACACCTTCACTTTAAAGCTGGGCATTCATCAATTTAAGTTTTGAGGTTTTTTGCATTTCTGGTCTTAAATGTTAAACTACATTCAATAGAAAGCAAACTTAGGATTTTAAATCCTTGTCATTTATTGACTCTCTTCTGTTTTTAAAATTTGACCTTTTGCTTGATCATGGTACTACAACTTAGGAGGTCTTGACCTTTTTGGTTTTATCAAGAAAAATTAACCACTTCCTGGTGGCTTTATGTAAAGCCCCGAATATTGTTTGCTAAGTATTATGTTCTTGCTCAAGCTCTAAGTTGGACACAAAGATGTGTGAAAATAAATGAAGACATAAAATACATAAATCTTATGTTTAGAAGGTTGAAAGGATGGTTTTAAGAGGAGAGGAGTAAATTGGAATCAATTGGAGTTGTTTAGGGGAAAAAATGACCTAAGTCGCACATGAACTAAGTTTCAATCCGCATATCTATCAATATATAATGAATTGAGATTTGAGTTTTATATAAAAAGAAATCCCATGAAGTCTAGTTTCTAACACTTCAAACCGTTCTTCGTTTAGATATTCCTATAAAACGTTATAGGCGTTTTACTGAAGACTATCTTGTCAGAAAAATGGACCACGATTTGGGCGCCCAGAGGGCCGCCAGGCGTGAATCAAAACACCAAAGTCAGAAGTAAAATTTTTTGGGCGTTTTAGGTGGCGCTGGGAGCGGACCGGGATGCCAAAGGCGTGAAATTGAAATAAAAGGGACGGAGAAAGAGAAAATAGCCTCATTCTTTAAAGATTAAACATCCCCTCTAATCCTCAAGTCATCCAAGGGTTCTCATACTACCTAAGGTGAGTTTCAATGCGATTTTCATTAGACTACTACCCTAAAATATCGATTCTAACGATATTCCATCTCAAAATCTATAGATTCTCAACAAGAACTCAAGAACAAGGTCTCTCCACGAACCTAGGGTTTTATGATTCAAGGTAAGTTTTGTAACCGCTTTCAACCACAATTGTTAGAGAGGTTTACGGTTGATACTTGTTCCTAGAAACTACTACAAAAACTTAGATTATCGATTAACCCTAGAAGGAGAGAAGAACCAAACCTAGGGTTTCTATATTTGGTAAATCTTGGAACTTATAGTATTGATTTATAAATTTAACTATGTATAGATTTGTTTGGTGATTTGAACCTATTGGATTTGAGAAAACGGAGGTATTCAAACGCAAGTAATCAAGGTGAGTAGAGACAATGCTTTTACTAAAGTTGTCTTCTCACAAAGATCATGCCATAAGTTATTGTTAGACTGTATATGGTGTTAATGGTGGCTCTGAATGGAACAAGTGGGCTCACATTATCCATTAGAATTGTAGAAAAGATCTTAGCTGGTTATCATGGTTAATATCTCAAGAATAGTCTGTTGTTCCATAAATCATGTCTCATGCATTCATGACCAACATATGTTTCTTTAATGTATAGATTATATTGAAAATTTCATTTAGATGATTTTACGGAACTATTTTGATGAGAACTATGAAGATATATCATTAATTTAAAATTTGTAATACAAGAATTTATCAGAAGATTATTTTGGGAGTTTCCTTAGATATCTGAGAAGGGTCCATAGCCTCTAGTGGCTTGTGTTACCCCGAAATTACTCGTGCCAGAGTAGGAGATTAGTGTACCGTTGGTTTGGGAATTACGATAGAACTGCCCTGGTAAGGAACAAGAACGCAAGCATGCTAGAACCTTGAACTGTGAGGCACCACAGGAATAGGGTCCAAGCTATCGAGCTGGGATCATCCACCATACCGATCATATGGTGACATTTACATAGCCAGAATCAGAATCAGAAAGAATGTCAAAATCAATTGAACTCCCCATAAAAGAAAATAAAAGAAAATGCTTTGAAAAATTTACAAAGATTGTTTCAAGAAAGTTTATATATCTATCTATTTTAATTTTACTTAATTTTTTTTAGAAAAGAAGAGAAAAGAAAAGAAGAGAATTTTTATGAATGACATCAAGAAGAACATATACTAGATATATGTGTTGTTTCTTTCAACTCTTCATCAAAAGCTTTTAGAATTTTCTTATGTCATGCATACAAACTTCTTTCAGAGTCTTGTTCCAGCTTTAGTGGGAGGATTGCTTTACTTACTGAGTGTCGTTGTGGTGTACTGGCGTTCGCTTCATGGGAACCTACATTGACCTATGTCAATATAGGCACAGATTTTGCACGTAAGCAGGCTACGAGCTAGGATATTCGTCTCTCATTACCAGAAGATTGGTGAGCTCTATTTTAGTTCGTGGAGTTCGTTGATTCTAGAACTTTGTCTTATTATTTCAGTATGTTTTAGAGGCTCATAGGCAGAGTCAGAATAGAGTCATGGGTGTCCACTTTGCATTACATTTGTTTTGAATGTATTCAAGATAGCAGGATGCATTTCTTTTTAGAATATTATTTCATTTGAAGATTCAAAAAAGTATTTACTTTAAGTAATATCGAATTGTGTTGAGATGCATTACATAACAGAAATAGAATATAATAGAAAAGCCAAGATGGTTCGCTCGATCAAGTCAAGGCACGAGTTCCGGTTACAACTTGGTTAGAAATCGGGTTGTGACAAATTTGGTATTAGAGCAAAAGGTTCAGAGAGTCCTAGGGGTCTATGAAGCTGTGTCAGTAGAGTCTCGTTTATCATTTAAGAAAAGTTTTCCATTCTTCCTTACTCTAGATTGAGCGTTAAAGCTTAACGTGAGAATCAAACTTCCATTTTTGCCGATTAATAGAATGATTAACATAGTGATTCAGTTGGAGGCTCTAAAAAGAAAAGCTAGCGAGACATTGCCGTCTATAAATTAGGTGATTTACGGTGCTAATTGCCTTTAAAGGAGAATGAAGGCTAAGTCGGGAACTGGTCAAGAAAAATAACCCCGAAAGGGAGAATGAGGTAAGACTGAGATGACGTGATTCAAAACTGTAACAAATTAGAGCTATCATAAATATGCCAAAGACTTTGCACTGAAGAGATGAGGTGGGGTGTCTTCAACAAGGTCATAGTTGTCATGAAACTCTCTAGGATTTTGGTGCTAGTAAGGTTAGTAGCAACACAATGAACGATTATATCCCTAAGCTATGTCCAGGTTTAATTTAGATACAAAGAAAGCCAGTCATGGTATAAGCCACCGTTAACATGAAGAGATTAGGTAGAAAAAAGGACATATCAGGATATGCATCCTTAAGTTGAGATAAATTTTTTGTTCAAAACAACGAGGCTAATAAGTTATGTACAGTGGCTAGAGTAAAACCTATGGTAGTTGCAGTGAGTACTTTGTGCTCCTATCAAATAATATCCTCTAGATGATGAAGATGATAAGAAGAAACATGTAGTTTATTGGTTTTATGGGAACATATGAGTAACACAATGAGTAGATCTTTTGAAGCGTATGCATGGTCTACTAGAGTTTAAGAAGTACAAAAAGACATGACCTTGGGATTTCAAAGTTGAGATAAATTACCACCATGAGGAGAACCATGGAAGAATGACAACACCAAATTCTTTGAAGATACGATGCCTGGTCATGAGTACCAAAGAATAAGAGCAGATATAAGAGAGGGGAAATATACATTACAAGGCGTTCTCTTAAGGGAAAAGAAAAATTAAAAAAACACAAAAATTCATCCTTGTATTACGGAGAGAATGAATTCTAGTATAATGGATAAAGCTAACAATATACTTCCAATAAGATACAAGTGTGAGGGGTTGGCTTAAAGCCCTAGAGTTCTTAAAGTGATACCGATAAATTTTTAAATTAGCACAACCATGAAATGTTCAGAGATATGTTAGGAGGTGATATGAATCTCAACTATATAATATTTTTATCGTCGCTAGTGGTGCTTAATATGACAAGTTGAGCTTGAGAATAATCACATGTCAACAAGCCAAACCCAGAATTTATAGTGACCATAACGAGTCCTCAATGCTGTCTTTAGAATATCTGAATCCCGAATTTTCAATTGGTGATATCCAGACCGCAAATCAATTTTTGGGAATACCTTGTCACCCTACAACTGATCAAATAGGTCATCAATACGAGGAAATGGGTACCTGTTCTTTACCATAACCTTGTTCAGCTGTCGATAATCAATACACATGCGCATGGAGCCATCTTTCTTTTTTACAAACAAGACTGGAGCACCCATCGGTTATACACTAGGCTTAATGAAGCCTTTATCAAGAAGCTTTTACGACTGCTCCTTTAATTCTTTCAATTCTGCTGGGGCCATCCGATATGGTGGAAAAGAAATGGGCTGAGTGCCCGGTACCAAATCAATATCGATACCAATATCTCTATCAGGCATCATACATGGAAAATATGTAGGAAACACATCTGGAAAGTCTCGCACTACCGATACAGAATCAATAGTAGGAGTGTATGCATCAATATCTCTTACAAAATCCAAATATGATAGATACCCCTTCCCAACCATTCATTGGGCCTGCATGTAAGAAATTACTCTGGTGGAAACATAATTTAGAGAACCTTTCCACTCGACCTTTGGAAATACCGGCATCGCCAACGTCACAGTTTTTGTGTGACAGTACAAAATAGCATGACATGGATACACCCAATCCATACCCAAGATCACATCGAAATGAACCATACTGAGTAATAGGAGATCAACTCTAGTTTCCAGATCCTTAATAGTCACCACACATAACCGATACACACAGTCCACAATAATAGTATCGCCCATCGGCGTAGATACACGAACAGATGAAATAAAGGACTCACGGGGCATATCCAGATAACGAGCAAAATATGATGAAACATACAAATACGTGGAACTAAGGTCACATAATATAGAAGCTTCCTTGTGGCACAATGAGAGAATACTTGTCATCACTGCATCTGAAGCAATGGCATCTGGTCTGGTGGGAAGAGCATAGAATCGGGCATGACCACCACCTGATCGGCCTCTTCCTCTAGGGAGACCTCTGGCTGACTGGGCCCCACCTCGAGCTGGCTGCACGGGTGGCATAGTAACTGGTGCTGAAGTTGTATGTCGGTTCCTTTGCTAAGCTGGACCTCCCACAAGGCGAGGACACTGTCTCCTGATATTACCAAACTCTTCACACTCATAGAAACTCCCCGATGCTGGTGGTGGGGACTGAAGAGAGCCCCGAGCATCAAAATAACTAGTATAAGAACCCGCCATAGATGAGCCCTGATTGATAGAGCACGATACTAACTCTGAGCTGGAAGGGCACTGAGAGATGAGTGACCCTGTTGAGAACTATGAAACCCATGGCCAGATGATGCACCACAGTGAGCTGGGCGAGCTGTCTAAGCATGCATGTGGGGACAACCCCTGTCGTGGTAGAACTGATCTCCAGAAGGAACACCACAAAACTACCTAATCCATGAGGCCTCTCTCTCAACTCGCTTTTGGCGGCGAACTGACTCTATCTCCCGAGAAATGTCAACAACCTTTTCAAAAGTAGAAACACTCACCCTCTCTCTTTCCATAAGAGCTTGCAGCTAAATGTGAGTGTATTGGTAAAAAAGAGCTTCGCACGTGTAGTACATCTTGATGACTCAGCAGTCTACATGGAGAAATGAAGACACGACAACTAGACGGGACTCTATGAAGAGGTATGAGGCAAAGAGGAATGCCAAATCACACCCACGGGTTAATTAGCTACGGAAGTCTCAGCCTATCTGAGAAGATGAAGAGACACGGTCAAAATGTATCTGGGCAGAACAAAATTCAGAGATCTTCAATTAGTGATCCACACGTTACACAACATTCACTATTACTTATTGTAATGTTACATTAAGGTCATAATTAGTCATTAATGCTCAATTACTGAAAAGGGAAGACGTTATATTAAGAAATTCCCTATATAAGGGAGTAAAATATAACATGTAAAGGGATCATCCGAACTACTATTGCAATATACTTACTTTTTGTGCATCTTAATGCTTTCCATTTACAAGTTTGCCTACAATTATAATCTTATTCTTTGGTTATCAGAAACCCGTGTTCTTCTTAAAATAACTTTGGGAAAAGAATCCAATTCTTTGGTTAANAATGCTTTCCATTTACAAGTTTGCCTACAATTATAATCTTATTCTTTGGTTATCAGATACTTGTGTTCTTCTTAAAATAGCTTTAGGCAAAGAATCCAATTATTTGGTTAAACAAATTGATTCCGTTACCGGGAAGCTGATAATCTTTGTTTGATTTTCAAGCGATATCCTCTTAACTATGTCGAACTCCAACGACAACAATCAGTAAAGGAATGGAACCCCAGTTCCATCGCCTTCAGGAAAACCACGTGGTTCAAGGGAACAATCCCCAAAAAGATCCAATAACAACAATGATAATAATGATCAAATAGTGGAACAAGATCGAGTAAAGCAAATGATTGCAGAGTATGTAAGCCAAGCTTTGCAAGAATTTGCGAGGGGATTACCGGCAGCGTTACCTGCACCACCCTCAATAATACCATCACCATGTAAAATCCTCAATCTAGGTTGGCGAACTCAGGAAGAGGAGATACTTCTAATGAATCTCTCGAAGCAAGACCAGATATGACTAATAACTCTGAACTACAAAATTTACTGCTAACCATGCAGAAACAGATGAAGGAGCACAACGATCGTATCGAACAAATTCCTGGATTACCGCCTATTATCAAAGGCATTGATGTTGATAGGTATTCTCAACAACCTTGGAAGCCAAGTGCGGCACCCTTGCCTATACCTAAGAAGTTTAAAATTCCTGACGTTACCAAACATGATGGAACAACTGACCCACGTGATCATGTGACTACTTTCACTACTGGAGTAAAAGGCAATGACTTAACAAAACAAGAGATTGAATCAGTCCTTGTCAAAAAATTTGGGGAAACACTTACCAAAGGAGACCTAACCTGGTATTCTCTTCTCCCTGAAAATTCTATTGACTCTTTTGCTGAGCTTGCAAATTCATTTATAAAAGCATACTCTGGTGCACAAAAAAGTTGAGAAAAGAATGGAACACATATTCAAAATAAAACAAGGAGACACGGAACTACTCCCTGAGTTTGTAGACAGGTTTCAACGAGAAAGAATGCAATTACCCAGGGTGCCTGATAATTGGGTAGCCATGGCATTTGCAAGAAACCTAAACGATAAAAGCTCAGAAGCCATGAGACGGCTTAAGAAAAGTCTAAGAGAATTCCCCGCTACAACATGGAACGATGTATATAACAGGTATAACACTAAACTTAGAATAGAATAAGATATTATTGATCGTTCAATAGACGAAGATCATTCTAGATCCAGACGTCTTGAATCGGACAGAAGATCAGCTAAAAATAGGTACGATCCTTACTTAGGACCCTCGGGACGTGATATTCATTCCAAGTTAGAAAACACTAGGTCAGACTATACACCACCAGGAAGAGACGTAGTCTCATCCTCATCTAGACCTAGAAAAGATCAAGATGAATGACCTACAGGTAATACCTGAATTGGGGATCATACCTTTAATGTAAGTACTACTGAGCTTGTCTCAATATTGAGGAACATGGGAGACAAGGTTAAGTGGCCCAAAGATATGCGATCAAATCCAAATAGAAAGAACCCATATCACTGGTGTGAATTCCATAACGATCATGGGCACAGTACTGCGGATTGCAAATTTTTACAAGGTGAAGTAAAATTATTGAAACACGGTTATTTAACAGAATTGTTTAGTGATAAAGGTAAACATGCATATATGAAGAACATGCAGGAGCCCCCAAAGCCTCCTTCTCCAAAGCGAACCGCCAACGTGATACATGGATGAGAAGAAGTAAAAGAAGTGGTCTGCAAAACGACCACAAAGTTCACAATTACACATGGAAAACGGGTTCGTAAAAATCTGGAAGCAGATGATATAACCTTCGATGATGCAGATATCGACGGATTAGTGCTTCCTCACAACGATGCTCTGGTAATATCTTTACTTATTCATGACACTAACATAAAAAGAGTGTTGATTGATCTAGGTAGTTCAGTCAATAACATTTTGCTAAGAGTCGTGGAAGAAATGCTATTGGGGAATCAAGTAATCCCAGGGGCACGAGCCATATCAGGGTTTGATAACTCTACGGTTATAGCAAAAGGAGAAATCGAGCTTAGCACTTATGCGAAAGGGGTGATCAAAAGTACCAGGTTTCAAGTCATCGATACAGACATATAAATTCCACGACATGAAAGCAATACCCTCCACCCTGCATCAGGTAATTAAATTCCCCTCTGAATGGGGGATTCAGCAAATTAGAGGCGATCAACAAACCGCAAGAAATATAAATTTTGTGGTACACTACAACAAAAAAGTAGAGATGGAAGAATCAAAAGATAAGGGAATCTCCCGAGAACGTAACACCGCCCAAACATGGATGGAAGATATTACTACCCAAATAGGTACGAAAGGTATTATTGCTAAAACATGTATGAAAGAAAATACTTACGAGAAGGTGAATCAAGTTACCACGGAAGGTGCATTGGACCGCACGGATGTAGATTCCAGACCAGACGTCATTCATGAACCGGAGGAATACGAGCATATCAAAACAACTACAGAAGAGCTCGAAGTTGTTCCATTGTCTGAACAAAAGCCTGAACAGAAAGTGTATATAGGCACGAGGTTGAACCCCGGTCGAAGAGGTAAGTTAATTAATTATTTAAAGGCTACCGCAGACTGCTTTGCATGGTATCACTCAAATATGACAGGTATCCCACTAGAAGTTATGACTCATAAACTAAATGAAGATCCATCCTTCGTACCTGTTAAGCAGAAGAAAAGAAAGCAATGACCATTCAAGAACCAAGTGACTGACGAAGACGTACATAAACTCTAGAAGATTGGTTCGATACGAGAGGTAACGTACCCTAACTGGCTAGCTAACACTGTGGTAGTACCTAAAAAGAATGGCAAATGGAGAGTATGCGTAGATTATACTGACTTAACTAAAGCATGCCCCAAAGATTCATTCCCATTACCACATATAGATCAAATGATTGATGCCACCGCAGGTCATGAATTGTTAAGATTTCTAGACGCGTATTCTGGTTATAATTAGATTAAAATGGATCCCTTAAACGAGGAAAATACCTCCTTTATTACAAACAGGGGGACTTATTGTTATAAAGTCATGCCTTTTGGCTTGAAAAACGCTGGAGCCACCTATCAAAGGCTAGTGACCAAGATGTTCCAGGAACATCTGGGAAAAATGATGGAAGTTTACATCGATGACATGCTGGTAAAATCAACACGGGCAGAAGACCATTTTCGGCACCTCTTTATTACCTTTGACATTTTACGCAGGTACAATATGAAGCTGAATCCAGAAAAATGCGCTTTTAGCGTATAATCAGGTAAATTCTTAGGTTTCCTTGTATCAAACAGGGGGATATAGGTAAATCTTGATCAAATTAAAGCTATAGAAGAAAACCTGATGTACTTATAAACAAAAAAGAAGTTCAGAGACTAACCGGAATAATTGTAGCCTTAGGAAGATTTATTTCCAAATCTTCTGAGAAAAGTTTTAAATTCTTTTCATTTCTCAAAAAGCAAAATCGATTCGAATGGACTGAAGAATGCCAACAGGCTCTCAAAGACTTAAAGTCTTATCTATCAAAACCTCCGTTGCTGTCAAAGCCAAAGGAGGGGGAGGGGTTGTACGTCTACCTTGCCATCTCGGAAATTGCTGTAAGTTCAGTGTTGGTAAGGGAGAATAAAGGTAAACAATCTCCTATTTAATATGTAAGAAAGAAATTAGTAGATCCTGAAACTAGATATCCACATCTAGAAAAATTAGACTTAGCTCTAATCATGGCATCCAGAAAGTTAAGGCCATACTTTTAATGTCATCCAATCATAGTTGTGACCTCGTATCCATTAAGAAACATATTGCATAAACAAGAATTGTCAGGAAGATTAGCCAAGTGGGCCATAGAATTAAGTGAGCATGAAATAATCTTTCGGCCTAGGACTTCAATTAAGTCTCAAATACTAGCTGATTTTAGTAATAGCGTTATCCCTGAAGTAGAAAAAGAGTTACAACTTTTTAACGGTGCTAATCCGGGCCTATGGACCCTATTTACCGATGGCTCCTCAAATATAAAAGATGTCGGCTTAGGCATAGTCGTAATATCACCCACGGGTGAAAAGACACAACAAGCTATCAAGTGTTATCCTATAACTAACAATGAGCAGAGTACGAAGCTGTTATTGCAGGGCTTGAACTCGCACGGGAACTCTCAATCGAGCAAATCGTGATCAAAAGCGACTCCCAGCTGGTAGTAAATCAGATGTAGGGGACTTACATAGCTCGAGAGACTCGAATGCAACAATTTCAGAAGCAGATGCATTAGCTAACCTCGCAGCAGTCACTTAACCTGGGACTGGAGAAACAAAATTCTTATTTTTTTGAAGAATGGCACCGTACCTGAAGACAGGAAAGCAACTCAAGCACTTCGCCGCAAAGCTGCACGATACTGCCTTATTCGCAACTCGCTTTATTGCAAGATGTTCGGAGGACCCCTAGCTAAATGCCTCAAACCTAACCAAACAAAATTTATGATGAAAGAAGTCCATGAAAGAAACTGTGGGGATCACTCAGGGGAGAGATCCTTAGTGAAGACTCTAATCAAAGCTGGATACTATTGGCCTAAGATGGAAGAAGAAGCCGAGGACTTCGTATCCAAATGCGACATGTGCCAAAGATTTTCCAATAACATGCATCGACCAACGGAATTATTGCATCCAATAGTATCCCCATGGCCTTTCATGAAATGGGATATGGACATAAGGGGACCTCTTCCCACAGTAAAGGACAGGTACGGTTTTTGCTCATGCTAACCGACTATTTTACAAAATGGGTAGAGGCAGAAGCATTCAAACAAGTGCGAGAAAAGGAAGTTAAAAGCTTCTTATGGCAAAACATAATATACTGCTTTGGGATACCAAAGGAGATCGTGTGTGATAATGGCCCACAATTCATAGGCTCACAAATCACAGAATTCTTCGAAAGTTGGAAAATCAAGAGGATCACTTCAACGCCATACCACCCCGTGGCTAATGGTCAAGCTGAGTCAACGAATAAGGTCATCATCAACAATCTAAAGAAGCGGCTGGATAAAGCTAAAGGAAACTGGCCTGATGAGTTACCAGTGGTACTATGGGCATACAAACCAACTTCAAAAACAGCCACAGGAGAAACCCCGTTCGCACTTGTCTATGGCTCAGAAGCCTTAATACCTGTGGAGATTGGCGAACCAAGCATAAGGTTCACAACAGCCATGGAGGAAGCAAACAACGACGAATTGAGGACCAATCTGGACCTGCTCGAAGCACGGAAAGAAGTAGCACCGATACAGATGGAAGCTCAAAAAAAAATCATAGAGCGTTATTACAACCGTAAAGATCATCTCAGGTACTTCAAGATTGGGGACTTCATCCTCAAGAAAGTCTTTCAATCAACGAAAAAAGCAGACGCAGGAAAACTAAATCCAAACTGGGAAGGACCCTACAAAATCCGACGCATAGCCGGGAAGGGCGCCTATGACTTGGAAGCTATGGACGGAAGAGTTCTACCAACAAGATGGAACGCCATCCACCTAAAGAAGTATTACTTCTAAGGAAGAAAAGTACCCCCGGTTAGGTATCACACGTTCGATTTTATTTTGAACATCTAAAAATTTTACTAACTTTTTTAGATGATAGGCATAAAGCTAACCCATCACCAGATGATGATATTAGACCTGCAAAGACGCGAGGAAATAACATAATTCCCGGTCTAGGGTTACACATTTTGATAGACGTTTTAAAGGGTTAAGCATTCATCATCTAAAAAACTATATACCTTCGAGTCCGAAATGTTTTTTCTTTTCAGGAAAAAGACCACAAGGAAGGAATAAGCAAGTGCTCAAGATCTCATTCTTGAAAGCTCAAACACTTGGGGGACTATACAGTATGGAAGGCTAAGACGAAGCAAAGAATACTATCAGAAAGTCAAAAGCTCGAGCTTGAAGACCCATATACCCAACAAGACAAGTGATACGAGCAGAATCGAAAGAGATCAAAAGATTCATCCAAATACAAAGCCTAATGGAAAAATGCAAAAAACCTTCGAACATGTTCAGGCTGAAAGGCAAAATATTAGTTACGAGGAAGAAATGTACATCTTTATACTTATTCAAAACTGTTGTAACAAAAATAGTTAGGGGTAAATGATCATCATCATTTGTACTTACAAAAAAAAACTGATATCAAATAAAACAGTTACGAATGAAAGATCAAAATCCATGTATTTTTTCAAAAAACTGTTGTCAAATAAAACAGTTACAGATGAAAAAACATTTTCCTTGTACTTATTATAAAATTGTTATCAATAAAAACAGTTGCGGGTAGAAATCCCAATCTTTACAAAAACTCTTACTAGTAAAAACAGTTGTTCCCTTGTATTAATATCGAAAAACTGACTTATGAAAAACACTTACAAAATACAAGTCTATATCAAATATGTTAAACAAAAACATTTGCAACATGAGTTTTAGACGATAATCAAACAAATGTAAAATGTCGTGGAAGTTCAAACAAAAACACTTTCCTTGGAAACATTCTTAAACAGGTGTAAAATTCCTATCACTCTATTGAATTATCATGAAGTTGAGACTTCTTCTTCATGTCAATCATAAAGGACCCTCTTTCATAAATGAAGCCTACTACAAAAAGGGTCACAAACACAGTACCTACTATGAAATTGTACGAGTGATTACAGCATCCTCATGCAAAAATTCAGAGGTAAAAACAAAAACCTCAAAAATTAAACATGCAAAAGACTTGAGAGTAAAGCAGAAAATCGAAGCAAAAAGTCTTAATTTGCATATATTAAAAAAAAGAGCAGCTAATTAAGAACTAAGTAAAAACTAGTACTTAGCCGCATATAATTTATACATCGAAATGCCCATAAGTTGTCAGTTGGGGAATTTTGAAAGATCCAAGTTTACCCCCGATGGGACTGGGGGTAACCACCAATTGTGACAAAGATAAAACAAATATGGGTGAACCAAATTCTTAAATTTCTTCAGGAGGGGGGTTGACTTCAGTGGCAGAAGGAGCGGGAGCAACTAGGGATGAAGAGGCACGAGCAGAAGGAGTCTCACCATCAGGCGAAGAGAGGTTATGACCTTGTTGAGCCTTCTCCATGGCTTCTTAGTTTTAGCTATTTCAGCACTAAGGTCGAAACCCTTTTGATTCATTTCCATCAACGTGTCAAGGCGAGAATTCATATACGCCCAACTCACATCAACAACAGCTACCTCTTCAAGATCTTCATAATCCCTTGCCCATACTTGAAGCTCAGCTTTCAATCTATCCTTCTCCGCTTTAGCGGCTTCATGGGCGGCCCTTAACGGTACAATCGACTCCTCCAGAGTTTGAACTTTATCTAAAGCATTATGAAGATCCTCTTGAGTACGGGTGAGTGATTGCACGAGCTCGCTTGAGTATTCATCCTTCTTCCCCAACAAGTTTTTTAAGTCTGTAATCTCCTCTAAGGCACGGGATAGCAGCTCAGCAAATGAGGACTCCAGAATACTCTTGTCTTTATCAGCCTGATTGGAAGAAGCCTTCTCTACTGCCAGTTCTGCCGCCATGAGCCTCATCTGCCGCTTCAAAATAATTCTTTCCTCTTCTAAGGCATCCATGTAAATCCTTAGGAAATCATATTATGCTTTCCAATTATTAGCATCGGTCTGCAACTCTTTTGTCTCCTGATCCGTATTTGAGATCCTCTTCATGATCTCCATGCCTATAAGATTAATCTACAAGAAATAAACCAATTAGATATGATAAATTTCATATACAAAAATGAAAGAGGATAACCTGCATCATACCTTCAAAGAGGTATGCACAACTTCATTGGCCCATGTAAGAGCACTCTGGTTGGCTAGCTTGGTTTTCTCAGTGGGACCTATCAAAGGCTTGAGCCACACTTCAGGCTCACCCATTTTATTGAAAAGATTCCCCTCAGCTGGAACCTCTATTATCACCTGCCGCATCTCTCTGCTGGAAGATGCTACTTCCCTAGCGGAAGGCATGGAAGAAGGAAGAGATGAAGAAACAACAGGCATGGAGGGTTGAGGAACTGGAGAAGCCACGGGCAAAGAAACAGGCACGGAGGATTGAAGAGTTGAGGAAGCCACGGGCAAAGCAACAACAGAAGTCGTGATAGCCAAAGGAGAAGATGAGAGAGCTTCTCTTAAATAAACATCAAAAATAGCAGCCAAAGGGACATCATCAGGAGCAAGGTCAAAACATTCATGGAACAAGTAACCTACAGACTTATGAATGGGGGAATGTGAAACATCTTCAGAGGTAGAGGGCTCAACCACAGACACAGAAGTCAAAGTCATGGGTGTAGACTCATCGTCCGAAACCACCAACCTTCTCCGTGGCCTGCGCACCAAAACACCCTCCTCTTCTTTTTCTTCTTCTACGGAACGGGACTCACTAATCTTCCTCTTCGAGGAAGAAGAACCAATAATAATCTCTTGGGCCTGGGCCAAAGATATCTTTGGGATAGATGTAGCAGACACCCCACGAGCAGAGAACCCTATCAAAAGGGAAAAAGTTAAGCGACAGAGAAAGAAGCGGCTCAAGTAAGGAAAGAAGGTAGAACAAAAGCTTCACTTACCGTGGCTCTTTACATGCCAACCGTACTTCCCAGTGAAGTACTTCCAAGATCTATCTTCTAAAAGAGGAACAAACAATAATTTTTCTACTCAATCACGGATACCGAAGACATTCTCAACAGTGCCCATGATTGTTGAGAGAAGAAGAAACAAATACGGTGTTAGTAAAACATCTCAAGTCAAAACGAGGAAAAGTAAATAGATGTGAGCTAAAGCATACTCACATGCACGATTCCACTTCTCAGGGAAGGGAAGATTTTCTTAACCCACTAAACCAATAGTAGGTACAACAACATACCAGAGGTACCAACCCCTATCCTTATCATCTCCAGGGGTAACCAACACTCTTTTGCTCCTAGCAGTCAGAATAAAAACCCCTTGACGAAACAAGGCAGGAGAGTAGAGATGAATAAGATGGTTGAAAGTAAAAGGAACCGAGGATAAAGAAGCTAAACTCCTAATACATGTAATAACTCACCACACAAGCAGACCAACTTGTCTTAAGCAGATATTAAAGAAACGACAGAATTCAATTATGACTGGATCAATGGGAGGTCTAAACCCTAGAGTAAAAGGGTACGTATAAACAAAAGAGTATCTCGTCTTGTAAGACGCTATTCTTTTATTACTATTCGGAATGTAGACAGGGAAATCAGGACTCCAAAAACACTCCCTACAAACAAGGGAAATCTGACCCTCAGTAATAATGGCTGGATACCTTTCGACACTCTCAAGGGAAGAAGATTGGTCTATGAGAAGTTGATTATCTCTAGGAAAGACAAATTTATCAGGAATAATTTCATCAACTCCAGGTTCACAAAGGCTCATATCTACCTCTAGACAAAGACCGGGAAAATATAGCCCTCGGAGAAACTAGAGACCTAGCAGAAGGAGGGAAAATTATATGAGAAGAAGAAGAGCCTCTCGAAGGGGTGGATCCTATACTCCTAAGTCTACCACCCCTCTGAACCCTAGTCGGAGTAGAAGATGGCGTTAAATTCTCAATATTTATTACTCTCTGATGTTGATTTGAGGAAGACATGTTTACAAAGGCAAGAAAAAGTTCGTTACAAAAGACAAAGTTAGAAAGTGTTTCGTAGAAGCAAAGAAAAGAAGAAAGGTATTTATACTTGAGGACAACTGTCAAACATGGAAAAAATATATATATATAATGATGAAAAGTCATAATTGAAGGTGTCACTTCAGGACTGACACAGCCGCAGAAAGCCCTAAAAAGCACCGAGTAACTGCAGATCCTATCTGAGAAGGACACGTGGTTTGAGAATTAAGTAAAAGTGACAAACGACGCCTATGATTCAGAGAAGGATACAATGTTTTGAGGTAAAGTGACAGCAAAATATTCCCTCCATAAATTAGTATCCACTTACCAAATATTGATCTATAAATATATGGTAAGCAGGGGACTATCTGTATTGGTAAAAAAGAGCTTCACAGGTGTAATAAATCTTGATGACTCAGTAGTCTACGTGGAGAAATGAAGACACGACAGCTGGACGGGACTCTATGAAGAGGTATGAGGAAAAGAGGCACGGAAAATCACACCCACGAGTTAATTAGCTACGAAAGTCTCAACCTAATTGAGAAGATGAAGAGACACATTCAAAATATATCTGGGCAGAACAAAGTTCATAGATCTTCAATTAGTGATCCACACGTTACACGAAATTCACGCAATAGTTACGATTACTCATTGTAACGTTACATTAATGTCATAATTAGTCATTAATGCTCAATCACTGAAAAATGAAGACGTTATATTAAGAAATTCCCTATATAAAGGAGTAAAATACACCCTGTAAAGGGATCATCGGAACTACTATTGCAATCTACTTACTTTTTGTGCATCTTACTGCTTTCCATTTACAAGTTTGCCTACAATTACAATCTTATTCTTTGGTTATCAAAAACCTGTGCTCTTCTTAAAATAGCTTCAGGCATAGAATCCAATTCTTTGGTTAAACAGTGAGGCCATTAACAAACCTCTTGATACTCTCCCTGTCTGTGGTAACCAACCAAATGGTATGAGGGGCTAATTTAGAAAATCTCATCTCATACTATATTAGAGTCATATCATTCTGACATAACTGCTGAAGCTGTATGCGCAGTTCCTCCCTGCGGGACAGCGACACATACTTCTCCAAGAAGAGAACAGAGAATTGCTTCCATGAAAGTGGCGCTGCAGCGACCGGACTACGCCTCTCATAAGCCTCCCACCAAGTAAAGGCAGCTCTAGTGAACTTAAAAGTGGTGAACAAGACCCCACTAGTCTCCAGAATACCTGCCATACGGAGGATCCTCTAACATCTGTCCAATAAACCTTGGGGGCATCCTCTCCCTTTGTACTGCTGAAAGACGGAGGATGAATCCTCCCAAACCTCTCCAATCTACGTTGCTTGTCATCACGCCTGACAGAAACCAGATAGTCCTAGCAGTTGTAACTGGCTGGACTAGCAATGTCCCAGGTACCTGAAGTCCCTGCACCGCCTGCTTTGGAGTACGGGAAACAGGGGTATGAGTACCTCCCCCAGCCTGAGAAGTGGTAGGTGCAGCTTGAGCCAAAAACACCTGGACAAGAATAGTGCAAACTGTCTATATATGGGCCAAAGTCTCCTGAAGGCCTAGAATCACAATAGGCACAACTGGTGCCTGAGCTGGCCCTGCTGGCTCAATTATATCTAGAATCTGCTCCTGAGCTGGAGCAAGTGGTGGTGCTACAAGTGCTGCTCCAACTGTTGAACGAAATACACCTCAACCTCTACCTCGACCCCGGTCTCTACAACGGCCCCAGCTTTTCGCGGCCCTGACTGGTGGCACTGGTGGCTCGCCGTTTGATCCGGAAGTACGTGTCCTCAACATTTGTGATATAATGGAATAACAAAAATTTAGTTTCCGGAATCAACAAGTTCGCACAATAGAATACAAGAAAGTGATGTTTTCCTAAGGGTTCTTCACTCTCAAAGATAAGTACAGATGCCTTCGTACTGATCTGCAAGACTCTACTAAACCTGCTCATCACTCGTGAGACCTATGTAACCTAGGCTTTGATACCAACTTGTCACGACCCTAAACCTATCATGATGACGCCTATATTAATAGTAGGAAAGCCGAAAACCTCATTAACCCATAATTTTATTTAAGTTTGAAAACAAAATAATTCGATTTAAGAGATAATTTCATAAATAGTGATACATTACACTCCCTAAACCTGGTGTCACTGAGTACATGAGCATCTATACCAGAATACAGTCTACTACAATGTCTGGAAATAAAAACTGAACTATAGATAGAGATAATGAATGAGAGTCAAGGTCCATGAATGCCGGCAGCTACTTCATAAATCTATGATAATCAACCACGTACGAACTCATTGTCCGCCGTGATCAGGCGCACATGGATGTGCACATTTAACTGCAGGGAGTAACGTGAGTACTTCCAACTAAGTAAATAACAATAATAAATAATGATAGGTTATAAGTACCTTGGTCATAAATACTTTTTTTTAGTTTTTAATGATCTAACAAACCTACTATACAGAACCAGATAAGGAACCTGTTACACATTTACAAGACCTTACGATCACAAGGTTCTATCTTGGGATATGGCTCAACTATTTAGAGTAGAAGGAACAGCTAAGGGAACAAGTCCCTACCAGTTCCTAAGGTGATTGTACAAGTCAACTCTCCATCTAGAAAGTTGCTGCCTGCACACGCTACAGTACAGGACAATGCAACAATCAACTTTCTGTGGAAGACTTTTTACCTACCTTGCTTACACCTTTGTAAGTGATGTCACACATGTATTAATACAATCAAGAAAGATAAAATATCTCACTTGAACATTTTGGAGATTTCCCTCAAGCTCACTTAAGAGACCATCCAACAAGAAAGTTTCCAGTGATTCAAGAACAAAGAACAAAACGACTATGGACCAGTTCCCACATTGAGTCATTGTATGTCCTTAGATGAGTTGTAAATTTGTAATAATTCTTCAATTGTATTTCCTACTTAGATTGTTTAGAAGCATTCTATAGGAACCCCTTTTGTAAATCTTAAACACGTGTGTGTTTGAGTCTTGGCTAGAGTTAGTCAAGTTGTAAAGTCTTTGTAATAGAGTTATTACAAAGTGCCTTGTAATAGAGTATTACAAGTTAGTAAGGGATTAAGAGGTTAATTCCTAGGTTGCATAAGTTGTAATCTAAACGTTGCTCAGTATCGAAGTTGAAATCTTACAAGGGTAGGTCGTGATTTTTAATCCCGTTGAGCTAGAAATTTTCCATGTAAAATTCCACCTGTCATTTACTTACTGCTGTGTGCATGTGTTCTAGAGAACCTGGTTCTCTATAAAGTTTGGTGGACCCGTATTTTCTATCAATTGGTATCAGAGCAGGTTCTTTCTATCAGGTTAACACCTAGAAAGGATTCTCATGGATACTCCTCCAAACTTCTAAGAAGGCCAGTCTACTTACAGACCTCCAAGGTTCAACGGTCAATATTATTGATGGTGGAAAATTAGGATGCACAACTTCATCATGGGTGAAGATTCTGAGCTATGGGATGTATTATATGACAGTCCCTTTGATCCTACCATGAAATTTGGAGACCCAACTGTATCCATTTCCAAGACAAGGAAAGAATTCAATGATGCTGATAGAAAGTCCATAGAGAAGAACTTTCGTGCAAAGAAGATTATGGTGTGTGGCATTGGTCCTGATGAATACAATAGGATATAGGCATGTCAGTCAGCCAAAGAAATCTGGGAAGCCCTTCAAACAGCTCTCGAAGGAACAACACAGGTCAAGCAATCCAAAGTCGACATGCTTACAACTGAATACGAGCTCTTCAGGATGAAAGACGATGAATCTGTCCAAGATATACATACCTGATTCACCTCCATCATTAATAAGATTAACTCTCTTAGTGAAACTATTCCAAGAAACAAGCTGGTAAGAAAAATCCTTAGTGTAATCTCCAATTCATGGGAAAGCAAAGTGAATGCCATAACAGAGGCGAAGGACTTGCAAGAGCTAACTATTAATGAGCTTGTTGGCAATCTAAAAACATATGAAATGAAGAAGAAAAAATACAGTGAAAGAAGAGATCCCAAAAGGGAGAAGAATCCAGTCCTCAAGACAGAAATCAATGATTTAAGTGGTGAGGATGGTGATATGGCATACCTAACAAGAAGATGGTTCGTAGGATGGAGGCATTCCAAAAAGGGGAAGTTCTAGCAAGACAAAGAATTATGACCTTTTTCATAAATGTGGCAAGCCAAGACATTTCATCAAGGATTTTCCTCTCCTAAAGCAGGATCAGTACAAGAACAACTCTCACAAAGTAGCCAAAAGGAACCCAGTTCCGATAGACTCTTCAATAGGAAAGACGCTGCTGACAATGTCGTGAGACAAGCTCTTACTGCATCGGGAGATTTGTCAAGCGAATCTGGAGAAGATGATGAACTATGTAACTACTCTATGATGGCAGTAGAAAGTGAAGTAACCGAGTACGATTCAACTTCTTCTTTGATGGCCCAGTCTGATGATGAAGATGTCAATGATGATGAGGTAAATTTTGTAGATGTTCAGAGAAATCTGAAATCCTATTCTCTTAAGAAATTCATTTCTTTGGCAGATGTGTTAATCGACGCTTATCATAGTCTTATAAATGACAAAGATGCTTTAACAATTGAAATAAGAGAAGCAGAACAGTCTAGAGATGACCTAGTAGTAGTTGCAGTTTATTTAAAGGAGACAATTGAGAACTTAAAGAAAGCGATGTCTTAAATAAAAAAGTTGCATATGTAGAACAAAAAATAGACGATCTTATGGCTTTTGTGGTGGACCTAAAAGAGACCACTGAGAGTGTAAGTATTGAAAAAGATGCCTTCACTGAGAAAGTTGCTAGCATTGAGCATGAGAAAAATGACCTTCTAGTGGTGACAATGGATTTGAAGGAAACAATTGGGGAACTTAAAATTAAGAGTAGGCCTGAAAATTCTCGAAAAGGAAAGGAAGTTGCAAGCGAGGCACACATTAAGCTTCAAAGTGCGTTAAATTCAGTGAAGCCTAGTCTATGTGCCAAGCTTGAGAGAAACAAACAACTTCAGGAAGAACTAGGTAGAGTGAAGAGTGATCTTGAAAAATCACTCAACTGGACCTGGTCCACTGATGCTATCACTGCCATGTATACCAACAACGGGGGGAAACATGCATGGGATTGGGTTTCAAAGGGAAAACATCCCCTACAACCCTTATAGAAAGTATGTTATTGTACCTAACTATTGGCTTTGTGCTCATTGTGGTAACATTGGGCACCTTAAAGAAAACTGTAAGGCTAGAATTCAGTCATAACTGGAAAACAAATCTTTTGCTATAAAAGTAACTACTGGTAGAGAACCTGGTCCCTCATATAAAAAATGCATAATGCCTTCATGAACCAAAAGATCCCTTATTCACCCATTTCCTCATTATAAGGGACCCAAATTAGTTTGGGTTCCTAAAGCTAACTCCTAATTTTCCTTGTGCAGGGAACAGTGGGAGGAATCAGCCTACAATGGTACATGGACAGTGGCTGCTCAAAGCATATGACTGGAAGTAAAAATGATTTCCTTTCACTTAAGACCCTACAAGGAGGGAGTGTATCCTTTGGAAATGGAAAGAAGGGATACATTATGGGAGTCGAAAGGATTGGGAAGTCCCTCTCTCACTCAATCGAAAATGTGTACTACATGAATGGATTGAAGTACAACTTGCTAAGCATTTACCAAATCCGTGACAAGGGAAACAAGGTGGAATTTGTGTCAAAAAATTTTATAGTCACAAACCTGGTGATTGGTGAGGTGGTTCTAATGCAAAAAGATACAAGAATATTTATGTAGCTAATTTTGATTTGGACAATGGTGATCTAAGTTTTCCAAGTGTTGTTGATGATGATGCTGAATTATGGCACATGAGGCTAGGTCATGCAAGTTTCACATTGTTGAACAAATTAGTTAGGAAGGACCTGGTTCATGGTATGCCCTAGTCAAGCTTCAAGGATCACAAAGTATGTGATTCATGTGTAAAAGGAAAGCAAGTCAGATCCTCATTCAAGCCCAAAAAGGAAGTCAGCACATCAAGGCCACTTGATCTCCTTCACATGGATCTATGTGGACCTATAAGGGTGCCAAGCAGAGGAGTAAACAAAACAGAGTTGTCGCCTCGATCAACATATTGCTCGGTTGAATGTCTAGCAGAGAAGGTAAATTGCCCAAGTGTTTCCTCACGTGTTTCTTATCACTTGAGGAAAGGTCTTCCCACCATTATAGTAGCATTGGTGGAATATTGCTGGCCATACCGAATTTGGGGACCTCGTGCCTCATTTTTCGCAAAACAAAAAGGTTAGGTCCTTCTCCCCCCACCAGATTCGACTATTTATACACTTATGATTAGCATATTTGCATTTAGTTCACTAACTTAATGCACAGAACGTGGTTGCGTCCGTTGGGATTGTGGAAACCCCGGTGAACTTCGGATAAGGCTTGTCTTAAAGGGTTATTGTGTGGACAACACATTAAACTGGCTAGATTTGAACATGATGCATGCACAATAATAAGAGTAGTGTTACTATGGGGGTCTAGACTGGTATCCTCAAGTGGAAAACTTGAGGAGGAAAGGCACGAAACCGTTGACTGCACCGCTGACCGACAAGTTTTAGGGTGATACAAATTGGAAGAGCGCAACCACTCATCAAGCTTTGCTATAGGATTTGTTTAGGCCCGAGTGGAATATGATGTTGAGCATGATTTATGCAGCAATAAATAACATGTTGTCAAGTATTTGCACATTATGAAAAATGATAAATACAGCGGTTATAATTTAAAACAGTTAAGAAGGAAAACAAAGAAACAAGTCAGTTTCATATTGAAAAAGTAAATACTTGAAAATAAACAGTTAAGTCCACATAAAGTGGGAAAGCGAAAGGGTGCAGGTATTAACAAAGCAAGGCACGTTCACAAAGCAATTTGTTATGGTAAAAGCCTATAATTTCCAGCAGATTCGCCATGCTGTCATGCCCCATTTTTCTCCTTGTGGAGTCAGGGTTTCGACATTATTGGGACAATTCGTTTCCTTTTTGGGAAAGGGGTACAATAAGTTGAAGAGTCGCCACCTAACGGGTTAAGGTGCGTTTGGGCACCTATTACAAGTAACTCATAGAACCAGTTTACATTACCAGTGATTGGGTAAGGGCTTCAAATTACTTTGAGGGGAAGCTGTTAGGAACCCCTCGAGGACTACAATAGTGGGTCCCGTCCAAACTTACTTTGTGAATTAGTCAATTAGAAAATAGGCAGTCTAAGCACACATATGTAAAAGAATAAAAGACCTTTTGATAGATAAGCACTCTAAGCACACATATGTAAAAGGAATATGGGAAGTCCTAGGTTATTTAGCCTATAAGATCATATTTGTACAATGCCCGGTAATCAATCCTCAATTAGAGGGGCTACGCATTACATTAGCATACAGGTCATCATATCCTTTTACTACATGTCTCCCTCCCCTTAGCGGTTATATAAACGAGTTTTATTGATGAACTCTAAGCGTGTTGTTACCCGTCCCTTCCTTGTGGACTTAGAACCTCTAGACTTAGGCAGTTCTAGACCCTCCTAAGGTGTTTAAAAGGCAAAATCTAGGCGACAACAAATAACACATAAGATTACCAAATAGGGAGCAATTAAAGGGCTCATGTTTACCTCCACATGCATAGCCAAATAAGCAGCACGTCTCAAACACAGATTTTAGGTAATTTCAGAGAAGTCCTAGAACAGGGTATCTAGGTGAGCATCATAAACACAGAATATGCAACATTGTTTTTAAAGCAAAGTGACATAATCCTAATTAGTTTGCCTGCTGATTTTAAAACCTGTTAAACTTGAGCACTTTGTAAATAATCAGATCACAATTTCTCAGTTTTTATTAATTATCTAAGGCTTTCCTAGGCGTGAGACTATATGCAATCATAATTCTGCGAGCTATTTAAACAATTTGAAATTATTTCATCCTATAGGCATGCTGATCTAAGTGATGAAGATTATAACAGTCGATTTTGTACATATTTATACCAAAACATGATACTTGTGTGCAGGGGGCATTTTTAACCAATTTATTTAAGCTACATGTTTCAAGGAAAATGCACATGCAGTCCTAATACAGGATCTCTAATGCACATGGAGGAGGTCATTTTATTAGGAAACATTAGGAATAACCTAATAATAGGATTGCTAGGTGACTTGAGCAGAATCAGAGATAAGGCGATGAACTACAACATGATTTCTAATAGGCGAAAGAAATAAACGTGAATATCCTAAGACACGGTATCTAATGCACAAATTCTGCATGGTTTTAACACAAATAAGCATAGCAATCCTAAAGCATGATATCTAGTGCATAACATAAACCTGGAACATGATTTATACCCAGTTTACCCCATAATATCATATAGCTACCCTCCCTTTTCACTAGTTACCCCAATATCTGTTTACAAAGGATTATTACAGACCAGGATTGCATAAATTACATAAATGAAATGTAAACTATACTATAAGGAGCCTGAAGCAGGCCTAAAGTAAACCTGGGAGTACCAGGCCTCCAATGTAGTCTCAAAATGCCAATAATTTCATAGCCAATGAGTGTCCAAGTGTGTTAGAGTTTCCTAAGGACCTGAAGGATCCCGAACAGTGCTCACATCAAGACTTTTCTCAAATAGGGACTGATTATGTGTAGTGTGGAAGAGCCAGCCCCAGTGTGCTAAAGTTCAAAGGAATCACAGGGGATTCCTTGGCAGTACACATACTGGAGGGGAAGAACCTAATGATCTAAGATTAAAGTGAGAGTGCTTGACATAGTTTTGAAAGACTTAGTGGAAAAACAGTGTGGGGATAACTTTTAGAAGTGGAAAAGATTTTCTAAAATAGACCAGTTTTAAGAAGATGCTAAGAATGAAAACCAGTGTTTTAGAAGAATACTAAGAACATTTTGAAATCAGTTTTGAAGAGAGCAAAGAAAATAATCAATCAGTCATAGGATACCCAGATTCATAAACAATAAACAAGCCGATTTCTCACAGGGGTAAAGGGGTTGGGAACATAAAGAAATCACATTAGAAAGGGACATGAACATGGTACAGGGTACAAGGAAGGCATATAGGCAACAAGTGCACAGGACACTTAGGAGTCTTAAAGACTCAATAAGTTAGCCATGATAAGAAGCACTTAAGACATGGAGCAAGGATGTAGTGGACATAATCAGACATACAAGTAGGGTCAATCACATGCATTAAGTAACCAACATGATCACATAGTTAAGGGATCAAACAGAAATCAACAAACAAGGTGGTTAAGTATCAGATAACCAGGTAGACATATACATTGAACATGACAGAATTTAGACATGATAAGAAAAGAAGTAAAGAGGAAGACATGTTGAATTCATATTCAATGAACTAGTGCAGGAATGGAACACATAGAGTTTGGGTTTCAAAATTTAACTAGAGACATACCCGTTAAAGAAAAGAGTACAAAATATAAAGCAGGTGTAGTTCCAATATCTATCTTGTCTTTCATTCGGCTAGATCAGAGTTATCACAACTAGCAGAGAAAGAAAAGAGAGTTTGAGTGTGAGTGTGTGTTCTGAACTTTTTTCGTGTGTTAAGAAGTAAAAATAATAGAGTTTATATAATAGTTCAAGAGTAGAGCAAATAAGGTAAAGGAATCAATAATCAGCAATTAAGGGATCACATAACCCAATCATACGAAAGGGTTCAACGCAGTATTCCCTTAATTAATGGCAATTAGCCAACGATAATGACATGATTAATTAAGACAAGAGGTCCAAATCAGACAAAATAAAGGAGTAAATAATCAGGGGTTTAATTAAGGAAAGAATCATCAAAAGAATCAGTGAATATACAACAATCAAATAAGGCAAGAACGACTAATTAAGGTCGTAATCATAGAAATAGGAAAGACTTGGAGTACAGATTCTTAATAGAGCAAATCAATCAACCATATTAACCAACCATTCTTGAAATAATATATCGATTCCTATAAATAAAATAAACTAAGTAAACCTTTGTAAACATAGAGAAGTTTACCGTAAAATTGATTCAAAAACCCTAATAGAGATTAGTTAGGGAAAAAATCACAGAGCAATGCATTTGGAAAAGGAAAATCGTGTAGGTCAAAGCTACAGAGTGAATCAATACACTGGTGACATTAAAAAAACTCATAATCGAAGCAAAAAATCATAAAATTAGAGTTTCACATAAATCGACTAGGGTTTGAGAAACTTTTGCATAAATCAGTCAAGAACACTAAAGGATAATCGATTAAACATTTAAAATCAGAAAGACCTTGAGAAAATGACTTATAATGAACCCTAGCTTAGGAAAAGTCGAAAAATCAGTTGAAACCGGAAAATTTCAAGGAAATCATGTAAGAGTTGCTCGATACGTCTCAGATCTATACATACCTTAGAAGATCTGAGATAATAAATTAGGGTGATGTTCGGTCAAAAATGCATATATTTTCTTGTTGTTGCCTCATGTTCTAGTACTTTTAATCGTCATTTGAGTATTAGTTTTATTTTTTTGTGCTTAATATTATATTTTAACTGTGTAGAAATAATAAGGTGTGAAGATAAAGAGATTTTGAGAAAAATTGGATAAAACGCGAATGAAAAAGAAATAAAATTAAATTAATAAAAAAAAAGGGGGACACCCTTTGGGTTTTGTTCCCCCAAGTGCAAGACAAACAAATGTACTTCAAATTTTAAGGAAGGGAAAGAAACAAACGCACCTGGAAGCTCAAAGGTTGGCGATTTGAACGTGAAAAGCTCACTGCTTTCAGCGTCAGGACCAGCTCTTGGCGCTGGCCTGAACACTGGGTACGGGGATTTTCCTACTTCATTCGGGACAAGGATGATTTGGCCCTACACGACCCTAACTCGTATAAAAGGAGTTCTAAACCTATTTTGGAGGGGATCTAACATATTTTGAAGGAAAATTCACGTGAGGGAACAAACACGCTTGGAGGAGACTTCTACCTAGTTTTTCTTCTCTTATTTTCCTTTAATCTCATAGTTTATTATTTCTAGAGTTTTGGGTGCTACATGAAAGTTGCAGCTTGAAGCTTGAATTGTTCTTGTTATTTTATCACATTGGTTTATTTATTCAATCTTGCGCTTAATTATTTGATTGCTTGATCACCAATTGAATACTATCTACGAATCTAGGATTGAACTCAGGAGAGGGAATTCCAGATTGCATATAAGATTGGGTAGAGCAAGATCTTAACTTTTGGGGGGAGCGAATTTGCGGTTAGGATAGGAATATACCTAATCGCCTTGCTTGGTTACGATAGAGGAATTATTAATGCGTTCTTGTTAATACTAATTTCATAGGAATATAGACGTTAGGTTAGCTTGAATAGACAAATAGTACTTCGGGAGAAGGCTACGAGTAATATTAACCCTGTCAACTAATAAACCAGATAAATTAATTAGGCGATTTAAGTGGAAAACTCAACAGGATTGTTTGCTAACCATAGCTCTAGAATATCGACTCTTATTGAATTTGTGTCTAATTTCGCCAATTGTTTCTTTAGTTTCATAGTTTATTATTCTAGATTAATTTTAGTTAAATATTCATACTTTAGTATTTGCTTGAATAGATTAATTGTTTGGGTTTAATTTAGTTGATAGTTAATCACAAGTCCCTGTGGGTACGATATCTGGACTTACAATCCTATATTACTTGTCGNTCTTGTTAGTCCTAATTCCATAGGAATATAGGCGTTAGGTTAGCTTAAATAGATGAGTAGTGCTTCGGGAGAAGGCTAGGAGTAATATTAACCCTGTCAATCAATAAACCAGATAAATTAATTAGACGATTTAAGTGGAAGACTCAACTGGATTGTTAGCCAATCCATAGCTCTAGAATATTGGCTCTTCTTGAATTCGTGTTTAATTTGGCCAACTTGTTTCTATAATCTCTTAATTTGTTACTCTAGATTAAATTTTAGTAAAATATTCATACGTTAGGATTTGCTTGAATAGATTAATTTTTTGGTTTAATTTAGTTGATAGTTAATCATAAATCCCTGTGGGTACGATATTTGGACTTATAATCCTATATTACTTGTCGACCATGTATATTTGCGTGTGCATTTGGGAACCAACAAGTTCTTGGCGCCGTTGCCGGGGACTTAGAAATTAACTATTCTACTAAATTAGATTTTTACTTTTTGTCTATTCAAGTTCTTAAATTTTAGCTTAGTTTAATATTTTATTATCTTTATTTACATAGCATCTTGGAATGATAATTGGTCGAATAGTGTTTATTCTTATTATGGCGATCCTTGTCCATATTGTGGAGGACCACACATGTGGAAAAGTAGTGAAACTCAATCTTATGAGTGGAATATTTGTAATATGTGTGGTGGTCAAGGTGGCCATTGGGATGGTTGTCCTAATTTTTATTATTTTTCTCAGAGCTCTTATTGTGATTTTTCTAATAATGTTTATGAGTTTGATAGGAGCAAGGAAGTGGAGGATATGGAAAGCGTGGCTTGTATTATGAACTTGATGAGACAAGCAACCGAGCAACAAAACATGATGATGAGGGAAATAGCCGAGAAACAAGATGAAAATCAAAAGGTTGTGCAAAGGATTAGTGCAACACTCATGAGAATGAAGGCCAAGGCAGAGGAAGTGGCTGAAGAGAGAGAGTTCCTACCAGAAGATAATTTAGAAGAAGAAGATATAGTGAGTCAATCTTGGCTAGAGGAACAATCTCAACTAATAAAATTTCATGAGTCTCTTAGTGACGGTCTTTCAAATATGACAGAACAACTTATAGAAGGAAGAACTGAGCTCAAGAAAGAGATAGACCGATTTGGCTCAGATATCCATGACCTGCAGGCTCAATTGAATAAAAGAGTTGAGGAGTCTGATACCCTACAACAAATTGTTGTAGATACTGGCCAACATATGAAGCATAAAGAGGAATTCCAACTATTCTATCAAAATATTACTAATGATGTCAAGGTTGATTAAGACTGCAAAATTGAGGTTGTAAAAAATAATGCAGTTTTGGAGTTGGAGCGTATTGGACCTCATTCTAAACACTTTTCAACATTGTGTTTGGTTGGTGACATGATAATTGATCCAGTCGAGCATATGGAGGAGTCAATAGATGAGGAACAAAGTGCATATGTTATGAAATTTGTGATGCCAAGGAGAAAAAATGACATCCCTCACTTAAAAGCTATGAAGTGCAAGATGCGATATCTATTACTTGGTTCATTTATTTTTATACCACCTCCCCATAAACGTGACAGAAAAATTGATGCAAAATTGGGGGCACAATTTATATCCTCAAAGTGGAAGGAAAAGTGATGAAAGTGATGGCGTCGTGCCGCGACGTTAAATCAAGCGCTTGTTGGGAGGCAACCCAATTTTATTTTTATTTTTTACTTTTGCTTTTTTTTATTGTGTTATTTTTGTAGTGTTATTTTTGTATTTTGTAGAAGTTTGAGCATGGAGTCAAAGCCAATAGGCATGTGCAAAAGCGAGCATGTGGTTGAAATTAAGTGTGAGGTACCCGCATAAAGAATCATACTTGGGAGAAGTCTGAGTATCCCATGAGTTGCTAATTCATCGACCTTTGGCCTACCAAGGAGTCTCTTTTACCTTCTTGTTATTTATAGTGTACATTGAGGATATTGCACAATTTTAAGTGTGGGGTGAGGAGATTTTCTGGGTGATTTTCTGTGTTATCCTAGCTTAATTGTAGTATTTTTTCTAGTGTAGAGATTTTTGTCAAAAAAAAAAAATTGAGAAAAAAAAATCATAAAATTTTGGACTTTTCCTGACGATGGATCTCTTGGACAACTTTCTTGAGGGATTAAAGTCCAATTAAAAAAAATTCAAAAATATTTTATTTTTATTTCTAGTTAATTTTAGTTAGATAATAATTCCCCTTGCTTTTTCTTTTTTCATCGGTTCTTTTCCAGAGGATGTAACTTGAACCGGGTAAATTTTTTATTCTTAGGTTTAGATTTTTTTAGGAGAAGAAAAAAAGAGTGAGAAAAGAAAACTTTTGTTACTTGTTTGATACTAGCATATTTAGGTCTAAGTTTGAGTAATACTTTCCTCTGAGTGCTTGAGTAATGAATACAATAGCAGACTTTTCTGACACCTAACCTCATGGTTGTGACTCTGTATATAGCTTATTCTTATTTTGTCGTTCGCTATGATCCTGTCTTTCTTAGAGTGGAATTGATCCATCTGATTGATACTTGTGCCATGTGTTGTGAGGATTTCTTACATATATTTCATGTTTTGCATCTTAATCTAGAACTTGCCCTGCATGTTATTGAAGCGAAATAAAAGTGTTGCTCTGGTTACAAGATGATAATAGGCTTTCTTTGATATGCCTTGTGAGTTTTAGCCTTTTCAGATATTGTACTACTAGTTAGTTGTTTGAGCCTGTAGCCTTTAGTTTGGAAGCCGTATTTTTGCCTTGACCCTTTTGTTGAATCCCTAGTTTTTACACATGCTGCTTAGATTGTGTTATTAATTGATAAAATTGAAGAATAGGATGGTTGAGTGAAAAATGGTGACCAATGATAGCTGAAAAGTGATGGAAAGGCGCTCTTGAAAATAATGTGACATGACAAAAAAAAAAGAGAAAAAAAATTTCCTTAAAAAAAAAGTGTTCTTGACATGAGGGAAATACTTGTGAAATAATTGATGAAGAGAGGGCTGAAAAATAAAGTGAAGAGTAGAAAATAATGGGTGATGAAGTCTAAAAGTGCAAAGTACTTAGGGAAGTGTAAGTCGCTATTATATAATTCTCCTACCCGTCCCTTAGCCAACATTACAACCCGTTAAAGTCCTATTTGATTGCGGGCATGCTTAATTAATAGAGATGTACATAATGGGCAAGCATATGGTTCTTTGTGCATACATGTGAATTCGTTTGTGAGTGAGAGAGTTGTTCTTTGATGCTAAGTCCTTAAATTATATTAATTCTTTGATTTGAGTGTATGGACTATTTATTCTTGTTAGGGAACTTGTTTCATGATGGATTGGTGATGTTATTAGCTTCTTTGACAGAGTAGGTGAGGAAATGTATGTCACTTGTATATCTCGCACGATGATAAGGAAATGTATAATTGATGGTTAGAGTTGCTATAGGGCCTAATTGTTAGTATCAACCAAAGTGGTGGTGTTTCTAGGCTTGATTTATTGAGAGTGATCTTAATGCTTACTCGAGGACGAGCAAGAGTCTAAGTGTGGGGCGTTGATGTTCGGTCAAAAATGCATATATTTTCTCGTTGTTGCCTCATGTCTTAATACTTTTAATCGTCATTTGAGTATTAGTTATATTATTTTGTGCTTAATATTATATTTTAACTGTGTAGGAATAATGCAGTGTGAAGATCAAGAGATTTAGAGAAAAATTGGATAAAACACGAAAGAAAAAAAAGAAAATTAAATTAATAAAAAAAAGGGGGACACCCTTTGGGTTTTGTCCCCCCAAGTGCAAGACAAACAAATGTACTTCAAAGTTTAAGGAAGGCAAAAGAAACAAATGCACCTGGAAGCTCAAAGGTTGACGATTTGAACGTGAAAAGCTCACTATTTTCAACGCCAAGACCAGCGCTTGGCGCTGGCTTGGACGCTGAGTACGGGGATTTTCCTACTTCGTTTGGGACAAGGTTATTTCGGCCCTACACGACCCTAACTCGTATAAAAGGAGTTCTAGACCTATTTTGGAGGGGATCTAGCATATTTTGAAGGAAAATTCACGTGAGGGAACACACACCATGCTTGGAGGAGGCTTCTACCTAGTTTTTCTTCTTTTCTTTTCCTTTAATCTGATAGTTTATTATTTCTAGAGTTTTGGGTGCTACATGAACGTTGTAGTTTGAAGCTTGAATTGTTCTTATTATTTTATCACATTGATTTATTTATTCAATCTTGCTCTTAATTATTTGATTGCTTGATCACCAATTGGATACTATCTACGAATCTAGGATTGAACTCAGGTTCTAGATTGCATATAAGATTGGGTAGATCAAGATCTTAACCCTTCNGGGCATTAGGTTAGCTTGAATAGACGAGTATTACTTTGGGAGAAGGCTAGGAGTAATAATAACCCTGTCAATCAATAAACTAGATAAATTAATTAGACGATTTAAGTGGAAGACTCAACTAGATTGTTAGCCAACCCATAGCTCTAGAATTTCGACTCGTCTTGAATTCGTGTTTAATTTTTCCAACTTGTTTCTTTAATCTCTTAATTTGTTACTCAAGATTAAATTTTAGTTAAATATTCATACTTTAGAATTTTCTTGAATAGATTGATTGTTTGGTTTAATTTAGTTGATAGTTAATCATAAGTCCCTGTGGGTACGATATCTGGACTTATAATCCTCTATTACTTGTCGACCACGTATACTTGCGTGTGCGTTTGGGAACCAATATAGGATTTTTAAGAAATCATAACAGAGACGAGAACATAAGCCTAGAAAACCATGGGTTCATAGAAAAAATAAGAAAGGTTTATTACTCATGGTCGAGCAAATGGTCTGAAACAGGAAAAGAAATCGAAGGTGCAAACTAGACCGCGTAGGTCCCTTGAGATCTTCTCAAGGATCTAGGAAACAGATGTACCATAGCAAGCAAGAGGCCGGTATAAGCCATAGATGACAATAAAACTCCATAGAATGGAGGTATAAGCCGGTGACGGCGCTTGAAGATTAGGGTTTTGGAAGAGAGCGTTTGAGATAGAAGAGAGAGGATGACGGTGGGGGGAGAGGAGAGAAATGGGAGGGTTTGGGAGGGGGTCATTAGGTTTAATTATGGTAGGGGGAATCTGTACCGTTGATAAAAAATTATCAATAGCCAGGATTGGCCAGGATATTGGGTCAGGCAGGTTAAGGTTTGGGCCTAAGGGGTTGGGCGAAATTATAAGGGGTGTTGGGTTGGTCTTTTTGGATTAAAATTTGGAAACAAAAGGGGATATTTGTTAAATATCCAAACAATTGAATAAAATTAATTTATAAAATAATTAACTAATTATAGAAAATGATTTTCATGCATAGAATTTTTTTTTAAACAATAATTATTCAGTATTTTAATAATACAATGGACCAATTTTGGTAAAATAATGCAATAATATATGCATGGGCTATAATTTACCTAATTAATTTAGGATATTAGGATAAATTAATTTAAAAATGTAAAATTATGGAAAAATGTCAATTGATGATAATGCATGGTTTTAAAGGTATATATGCATTTCAAAATATTGTAGGAAAAAATTGGGTATCAAAAACTGCCCCTCCTTACCCGGAAAGGATGAAAGAGTTGTCGGGTAAAGATATGATGTCCAATTTTGACCGAGCGAGATGGTTTGAGAGATTTAGGTCGCACTCTGGCTTCTAAGCTGCCTACATATCCCTGGTTTTACAGGAATCAGGCCGTGTGTATTTTTGGATTCATTGGCAAAATATACCGATGAAGTCATCACAAGAACGGACACGGGATTTAGGAAATAGGTAAAAATGGTAGTGGTGAGCGGTAGAGTTTGAGATAATATGAAGGAACTGGAGTAAGATTGCTTCTGCTGGGATAGCGGTTGCTTAATGGGTCACCTACAAATAAAAGATACTACAAGCGTGTATTTGTGAAAAATTTAAACATAATGCAGGTTCCCTTCGGACCATGAAAGTTGTCTTCGGACGGTTGAGGATGACGTCCTTAGACCATGATGTCCTGGGCCATGATTGTTCAGTGACAGATTCGCAGGCCATGAAATGATGTTCTTGGGCCATGAAGATGGTGCCTCCGAACCATGGCGCCTTTGAATAATGATATGCAAATTGGAGAGATCCTCAAGCCATGACATGGTGTCTTCCGGCGATGAGGATGATGCCTTTAGACAATGACGCCTTTGGACAAGTTGGCGATATTTCAGCCCATGAGATGCAATAATATGATGCTTAAAATCAACAAGACAAAGCTTAGTCTTGTGGAATTGAGGGCGGAGCTTAGCCCGAAGGAGAGAAAAATAGATAATGTTGGAGAGACAACGCTTAGTCTCGGCGAAAGAATGTAAATTGGAGGTAGAGCTTAGCCTCACGCAGATATGGAGATAGAGCTTAGTCTCATGCAGGATGCGGGACAAGGCTTAGTCCCCATGAAAATGAAGGCAGAGCTTAGCCTTATGCAGATATGGAGGCAGTGCTTAGCCTCATGCAAGATGTGGGACAGGGCTTAGTCCCATGCAAATGAAGGCAGAGCTTAGCCTTATGCAGATATAGAGGTAGGGCTTAGCCTCATGCAAGATGCAGGACAGGACTTAGTCCGATGCAGATAAAGGCAGAGCTTAGCCTTATGCAAATATGGAGGTAGGGCTTAGCCTCATGCAAGATGGAGGTAGAGCTTAACCTCATGGAGACAGAGCTTAGTCTCATGCAAATATGGAGGCATGGCTTAGCCTCATGCAATATAATGAACAGGGCTTAGTCCCATGCAGATGAAGGCAGAGCTTAGCCTTATGCAATTATGGAGGCACGGCTTAGCCTCATGTAAGATGCGGAGGTAGAGCTTAATGATGCGAGACTAAATTTCATAGTTTAACATGTGATATACCTTACATTTGAGGTGAATTAATGATAAAAACACACTTGTTATGTGCTTAATGGAGTTTATTTCATATGTAGGTGAATTTGAGATGGAAACGGAGCTAAAGGGATGAAAATACGTCGAAAAATACGCGAAAGGAGATACTCGGGCGATAGCCGGGAGACAGAGCCCTACAACCTGACCTTACCTGGCGTTAGCCAGGCCTTAGGGCTGAAACGCCAGCCCTAGCCTGGCGTTAGCCAGGCCTTTGGGTCCAAACGCCCGGGGTTCCCAGTTCGGCCAAATCCGAGTTTTGACGAGTTTAAGTGTTTCCCGGTTGAAATAGAAGTCCCCTACACGGTTAGGGTTCGCCCTGAACATATAAATAGACTCCTAAAACACAACTACAAAGGGATTGGATGAGAGGAAGCCATTGAAGAGAAGTAAAACATCAATTTGTACAGATTTTCTTCATTACTCTGTAGTTTAATTATGCAAGTTATTTTAGATTTGATTCGTATGAACTTGTTTAGCTAACTTCTTTAATATAGGGTTTTGGTAGAACCCGTTGGAGGATGAATTTATTTTGTTATTAATATAGTTCAAATTGGTTGATTAATCTCTATTTGTTCAACTACGTTCTTGTTGTAGTCAATTGAATGGCCATCAATTAGCTGTGCCTATTTATTATGTATCTACTTGAGAGAGAGTGCATATTTAGGTAGTTGTTTGAACAACA